>MU182787.1:209341-235134 GCA_016904865.1 Pissodes strobi | reverse complement strand
ATTTAACTGTTTTGATGGCGTATTTCACAATCAATTTTGAATTTGTCTTCTCATATGTATGTATACACATATCGCAATCTATATCTAAAATTGTCGAGAAATGCGCAGTACTTATACTTGCGCGATTAAGATCCCAAAATCGACAAGTTAACTTGCTACTTAACTAAACGAAGTATAAATCGGCCTTTAAACGCAATTTTATACAGATGATAAGATATGAAATAAACTAGACATAAGATTGTCTCGTCAGTTCTAGAGTTTTTTTTTATTACTTATTGAAATAGGAGTACAGATTTTTATTTCTCCTTTTTTTCTTAGAACAACGACAATAGATGTCAAATATAGATACATATGAAATTCATACAAAATATAACAAAATAATATGCGCATGAATTTCAAGATAAATAATGATTATAAAATAATATACTACAGACGACAAAGCCTAGAAACTTAAAATTTTAATTTAAAAAAACAAGAGCATACTTTATTTTATTTTAGAGAATAGCTGCTTAATAAAGCTACGCTATTTATTCACTTGTGCGCTACTTAATAGCATAAATAGGAGATTAGGCAACTAAAGCAATTTACTAACAAGCTAGGAGTCGGTGAAGTGGAAGCGGAGATAACTATTTGCTCTAGATTACTAGATACAAATTTCTATCAGTGTTTTCTTATAGGATATATTAGGAGTATACAGGTATACATTAATTAATTTCAATGTAAGACCATCGATCGATATGGCAAACTATTAGCAGAAGCTATATAAATTGTTAGACAGAAATTTTATACTAACATTTAAAGATCGATAATTAATTTTTTCCCATACATTATCGTATAAAATTATATCAGACCAGATAATTTGGCAAACGTTTTGTCGAAGTGGCTTTTAAAATTTTGATTTTAGCAATGTTAGTAGTCTGTCCAGGGTGTCCCATTTTCGATGATATTACGGGGTATCTCACTTACGAGTAAATATAGAGAGTTGCGGTTTCCACAATACTGTGCTACTTTTTTGTGAAAAGAACGATGGTATAAACAAAATTTTCATAGCTTGCTTCGTTTCTGAGATACAGGGCGAAATTGAAAATAATGCATTTTGGGACCCCCCTCGTATCTCCGTTATCCTTTAACATATCGCAAAGCTAAAAAATTGCTCTTATACAATTTTTGACGTAGAATCCAGTGGCGTGATCAGATTTTTGCTGTGAGCTGTCAATTTTTAGCTATAAATCCAACTTATGTTTTTTTAAATGGAACACTCTGTATATTTTTATTTCATTTGATTGGAAATGTTATAGGCTTTATAAAAATATATAATACATTATATGTATTTTAAGTAATAAGCCTAAAATTCATAATTTCACAAAATGTGTCTAGATACGACACTCTTGTGTTTTTTTTTAATGTAACATCCTGTATATTTTTCTTTCGTTTGAATGGAAATTTTATAAGCTTCATAAAAATATATAATACATGACATGTATTTTAAATAATAAGCCTAAAATCCATAATTTCACAAAATGTGTCTCTATACGACACTCTTGATGAGTATAGTATAAGCATTGTCTTTTAAACAACGGTATAAGTATTAGCAGGCAGAGACTAGTAAGAACAATGGAATGGTAATTTTTATTGGCTAGACCTTTCAGTGGCAAAATTTATATTTTCTGTGTAATATTGTATTTTTTACGATGGCTCAAAATGAAAATTATCAATATTTTGAAAAATATGACATGTTAGTCTGCTTTATACAGAGCAATGAAAACTTCCGTGAAGCTTCTCAGCTATATTCCAATAAGTTTGTTTGAATATTTATTTACCTTTTGACTAATTTGGGTTTAATTTTTTAAGTGTCATTTTAATTTATAGATATTCCGAAAGAAGACATCCTGATCTTTTAATGTTTTCCGGAATAAAGAAAAAAATTAGTAGAACAAGGAACGTTGCCTCCGTCCTTACCGCGATTTTCCTTATTATACGTTTATGGTAGGGGCCGGATAAACGTTCCATGTTCTCTTTATTCCGGAAAACATTAAATGACCAGGTTGTCTTCTTTCAGAATAGCCATAAATTAAAATAAACCCAAATAAGTCAAAAGGTAAATAAATATTCAAACAAACATATTGAATAATAGTTGAGAAGCTTCACGGGAGTTTTCATTGCTCTGTATAAAGCAGACTAACATGTCATATTTTTCAAAATATTCATAATTTTCGTTTTCAACCATCGTAAAAAATACAATATTGCACAGAAAATATAAATTTTGCCATTGACAGGTCTTGCCAATAAAAAAATTATCATTCCATTGCTCTGATAATATCTGCCTACTAATACTTATACCGTTGTTTAAAAGATAATGCTTATATTATACTCATCAAGAGTGTCGTATAGAGATACATTTTGTGAAATTAGGAATTTTAGGCTTATTATATAAAATACGTATCATGTATTATATATTTTTGAAAAGCTTATAAAATTTCCATTCAAACGAAAGAAAAATATACGGGGTGTTCCATTTAAAAAAACATAAGTTTGATTTATAGCTAAAAATTGACAGCTCACAGCAAAAATCTGACTACGCCACTGGGTTCTACGTAAGAAAGTATGTAAGAGCAAGTTTTTAGCTTTGCGATATGTGAAAGGATAACGGAGATACGAGGGGGGTCCCAAAATGCATTATTTTCAATTTCGCCCTGTATCTCAGAAACGAAGCGGGCTATGAAAATTTTGTTTATACCATCGTTCTTTTCACAAAAAAGTAGCAAAGTATTGCGAAAACCGCAACTCTCTATCTTTACTCATAAGTGAGATACCCCGTAATATCATCGAAAATGGGACACCCTGTACACACTAGTGGGTATAGTGAGTTCAACATAGGTTTATGGAACTTTACAAAATGGTTGTGATTTTTTATTTATTGCACCAGAGACTGAAGCAAAGAACTTTAAAAAAAATGTTGGACAAAAAGTCTCATTTTGCTTATTTGCCTGAAATATTTCCAATTAAAAAAATATATATGAAAGCTGTTCTTAGAAGGAACCACTTCTAACAATTGATATTTCAGGCAGTGCAAAAAAATTTAAATGTGCTCTCGCACAATAAGAAATTCAAAACAATATTTCTGAAAACACTACCACAACACTTTCATATTGTTGCAGTATGTATAATTGTTAGGCCCGTTAATTCCCCTGCATAAAGAATATTGTAGACGGAGAGCTAGCGGCCGCGGAGGTAATATAATCGTATCTCCGGCTGGAATTTTGTATGTCAACTGCAACAATTTTGCTTGAAACCCCTGCAAAGGACACGCCAGAAGTTTCTTACCTCCGTCTGCCATTTTAACATATTACCTCTGAGACCTTTCTAAACACATAAAATAATCATCAGGCGAAAAAAGGACTGTAAAATCTCCCTCCAATGCCGCGAACTTTCGGCTCACCTGGCCGTAATTCGAGTCAGGCGCGTTTCATCATATTGTTTCTAGTTGAAGTCCCATAGGTTATTGAATATTGGCCCAATATTTTTTTATATGTATTGAATTACGTGTTAGGTTTTTACATAACAAGGGAAAGTCAATATAAGGAAAAAAAATTCAGTACACGCACTTAAAAACTAAAATTTTACATCTGGTTGTATGTAAAAAAAATAATTTCATTAAAATTACTTACTATGTTGAGTAATTTATGTAGAATTCTGAAATGCTGAAAGTAAAATATGGCTGAAGTTTTTTAACAGATTACAATTTTTTTTTTGATCACTTGATTGTCTTTCTAAAGAAAAAAGATATTATGTACACAAAAATAATTTAATTTTTATCGTCGGAATCGTTGTCATTGTCGGCGATGTTGACATCCGAGACGTTAACATTATCAATGAATTTCTCTTCTTCGATGTTAGCGTTTCATAGATATTCCTCACCGGATTAGCGATGATGAAGGCATAATTGAATCATTTTCTATTTCCTGTGTGTCATCAACAGTTATTATATCATCAATCGCTGACGGCAACTGTTCACGTTCAGACCAAAGTAAACCAAGGGTTCCATAGTAATTTAGACACCAACCATGCTCTTCGGTACGTTTAGTAGTTGCATTCCTTTGATCCATGTGCAAATATAATTGCGTGATAATATACGTTGTTGGGAGCAAATGCTGACGTAATTCATTGGTCCAAAGTGGAATACTTGATGCGTCAGTGATCCAATTTTTATTTTGGAGCAATTCGTTCTTGCCTTCTTGTTTGTATATGGCCTCAAACATTGCAAAACGAGCCTTGTTGGTGGTTTTGACATCTTTAATATTGTAAATACTGCAGACGAATTTCTCTCTCCTAAATTTCCAAAAACTCTCTGGATATCAGAAGACTTTCCACAATATTCCAAGGCTTGTAAATATGTTCTATATTGTTGCGGAGGATTCATTCTTACCCTGGAATTGATTGCCTTTGGCTCCACAAATGATTACATTTGGTTTGAATTGTTATAGAGCCACTTTTTTTCAAAAGTCAGTTCAAAGCCTGACAATCTGCAAGAGCTTTTTACTGTTTTATTGTATTTGCTAACCATTTTCATTTTTAGTTTTTTGCTTTTCTTGAAAACGATATCCGACTTAATATCGAATCGAAGAAATCTAGGTACACATTTCATTAGGGTCACTAAACTTGCACTTGTGCAGTTTATATCCTTGAGCCAGGGCCGAAGTGGCTCTATAACAATTCAGACCAAATTTAATCATTTGTGAAGCCAAAGGCAATCAATTCCAGGGTATTCCAAGGCTTGTCTTGTTTTTGTCGTAAAAGGCTGGGTTACAATACAATGGGGGCAGCGTTGACCAAAACATTATTTGTATACACACATTCAGTGATCCCTCCGCAAAATTTACGCCTAAGGGGTTTGAATTCTCGAACCTTGTACGTTATGGAAGGAATTTGTGCGCATATTAATCTCAGCATTTTTGAGAACAACCGATAATACTAATCTCAAACATAATCAGCAAAAAATCGAAAAAAAAAACTTACAAATACTGATAATTAATATTAAGCGCGCCCGAGTCGAATTACGGGCGGGTAGGCTGGAAGTTTGTGATTGCATTTTATAGCAATATTTCCGCTCGTCTGATAATTATATTGTTGTTATATCTAGCGGTGCATTATTTATCTAACAAACTCCAAGGCTCAGGAAATCTAAAAACATGATATGACTCGTAAAATATTGGGTCTACAAATAAAATTTTAGTTCTTTATAAAATATGGCAATAGCGTTTCTATATCTATTTTGTAATAAATTAGTATCAGATAGTTTGATAATTTAAAAGTACTTGCAATATATGTAGCTTGATGGTGAAAAGACGTCGTTAATACATTTTTCGGCCCGACATTAGGCCTTAATGTTATTATATCTGTAATATATACAAGTCTTAAAACTTCAAAAAACCTGACATTTTACTACGGATTTGAAGTTTTATTGTTAGGTCATACAGAGGTTACTGTTTGTAACGGATGTAAAACAACTTTCACTCTTGCTGAGAACAGAGGTAAAAATCGACTGATTGAACAATGACAATGGTATGTAAAATGAAACAAGAAAATCAAAATAATAGTAAAATCAATAACGATACACAAATAGTATTATGTGCTTTTTTAATGGAGAAAATTTAGAAATTGTTTATCTTTATTTTTAATATAAAAATGTATATTAAAATTAAGGATAGGTACAAACACCGATTCCTAGGTTAACCAAAATCTAATAAAGGCTAAGTTTGAAAAATATAGTATGTTTTATTTGAAGTAAAAGCTACTTCCTGTAATTTATCTGTTATTGTCGGCGTTCGTCTGGCAAACTTACAGCTTTCTCACAAAATAATCGCTTTTACTCCTAATAAGACACAATTATATTACATATTTTATGCTTAAAAATGTACGTGTACGTATCTATACAGTGTATAATATGGATTTTTAACTTTAAGTAATCCTATTTTTTTTTCTATATATACCGCAAAACACTTGCTTTCAAAGTGATCCTCACATAACTTGTAATTAATATTACTTTTTTCTAAAAGATTTTTCCTTCCAGCCAACTGCTAAATCTAAAATGATTGCATTTTTATATCATTTAAAAAAAACAACAATTAAGCAACTTATAAAGCACTTGTTTTCATTTTTTTATTACACTTCTCTGAAAACGCCCTATTTTCATCAACTTTTGCAATAAAGTAAAATAGGCTTTTTCGGGC
The DNA here is from genome assembly GCA_016904865.1 of Pissodes strobi. NCBI lineage: Eukaryota > Metazoa > Arthropoda > Insecta > Coleoptera > Curculionidae > Pissodes > Pissodes strobi. The sequence continues at coordinate 228,904 of MU182787.1, read as the reverse complement.
CTGCGCCTGCACCGCGGACGATGGAAACAGCATACGATATAATTCATGCATTAACAGCTTTGGTTATTTTCTCTCAGGGTTTAATATCAAGGCGTTTTCAAAACCACAAAATTACAAAAGTGTAAAAAAATAATATATTTGAACGTTTAAATAATAATATAAGTGTCGATATTGTCGTCCAAGCATCACGAATCTAGAATATCAACTACAGTCTCTGACTATATCGTCGAATGGCTAGCCATCCGAGGGTGGCGGAGATTAACATAGCTTCGTTGTGCATGTGTTAGATAGGCACTTTCACATCTGGTGGCTATATTGGGGTGGAAAGCAAATATGGACAGATCACATAAAAATTTGACGTTAGTTTCAAAAGCGGATAAATCCCTATGCCAATTCAGAACAAAAGAGGACATATACAATTTGACCAGATGCGGACAAAACCTTCGATAACAAATGGTCAGTAAATTTAATGAGTGAACAAATCCGTTCAACTTTTCTCATGCGGCATTTTTAAATCTTCTTTTATTTAGTATCGCCTTGATGCATGAACTGTAAACAGTGTAAACACGGTACTGCTAAATTAATTTATTTTAGAGATGAACAAACCAGTCGAAACTCCTCCGAGGGCAAGCAGAAAGGGATTAAGCAGTCAAAAAATTGGAAAAAGAAGGTAAAGGTACAGTTAATAAAATTTAACGTAACATTAATTTTTTGATGTGTTAACATCTTACGCGGCGGTATGAGGGTAAATCTCGGTAAATGAGACGGAAATGTCTAAGCGGATGTGACATCATAAGCATGCACAGTGATTAGGTTCTTTCTAAGGCCATAATGTAGGCAACCAATTCCAAATAAGTGGTTGCCTATATTCAGGCATTACGCGGCCTAAGGTTGCATTAGACTTTCATGTTGATGATGTCGATATAGGATATGTTTACACATTTTTTCTTTTAGCGCGATAATCAATACGGCTTTCGCAAAGAGAGATCGACAGGAGATATATTGGCTTATGCCACTCATATATGGAGCAGGGCAATTGAGAACTACGAAGACTCTCGAGCGATTGCGTTGGATATTTCGAAGGCTTTCGACATAGTTTGGCATGACGGACTGCTTAACAAACTGCCGTCCTTCGGACTGTCAGCCTCTCTCTGCAGCTGGCTTGCCAGTTTTCTTAAGAACCGATCTCTGCCCGTTGCAGTTGAGGGAACATCTCAGACACATTCACCATTAACGCGGGCGTGCCTCAGGGCGTACTACTTTCACCAACTCTGTTCCATACCTATATTAATGACCTGCTGACCGAAACGAATAATCCTATTTACAGTTTTGCAGATGACAACTTAGATCAGAAAAACCTTTACCAGCGGCTGAGACTTATTACCGCAGACAGGAGCACATTACAATCAAGACCTGGAGAAAGTTCAAACTAGGGGTGACAGAAATTTGGTCCAGTTCAATGCAGCAAAGACCTAAACAGCCACGTTTACCAAGAGGGCCAATACGGCGCGGCGGGCCCTGACATCATTATGGCAGGATCGATCATTCCTTCATCCTCTTCAATCGGACTGCTGGGTGTCTCGGTCAACAGCAATATGTCCTGGTATGATCACGTTACTAACGTCGCAAAATCAGCCTCCCAGAAGCTTAGTGCGCTATTTCGCAACAAAAAACTGTATACACCGCCGGCGCCGCAGTTGCTCTTGCTCTACAAAGCGCAAATAAGACCTTGCTTAGAATATTGCTCACACATCTGGGATGCCGCATCAAAGCACACCTCAAAGCTGCTGGATTCCATTCAGAAGAGAGCCGTGCGTCTTTTCGGCGGCTCCGAATCTGGATTGTCTAGAACACCGCAGACATGTGGCCGATATGTCCCTGTTTTACAGATACTTTCACGGCATATGTTCCCAGGATTTGACCCGCCTCATCTATCCCCTGGCAACGCCTGTCAGACAGTCACGACAGACGGCAAGAGCCTACCAGTTCGTCGCACAACTGGAAACACCTAGAACATCGCTTTACAAGGACTCCTTTGTCTGGCGCACTGCATCACTGTGAAACTCACTCCCAGGACATCTGTTTCCCCCTAATTACAACCTACAACTATTCAAGAACGGTGTCAATCAACATCTTCGCACACACACCCCTCGTCGAGCGCCATAGGATCTCCCTTTAGTGTGTGTGCTACTACATTAAAAAAAAGATAACAGATTGAAAATTCGCATTGCCAAAACGTGACATTTTGAGATTTATTTGGTAAATGAAGCTGTCAAAGTCTTGGTGTCATAGTGATTGAAAACATCCCCGAATGATGTTATCATATCAGTTAAATGTTGACATTATTGGGTAATTTGTGTAACATGACAGAATATATCGAATTTTAAATGGCGGTTAGAACTATAATTTTTAATAACTTTGTTGTATTCTGTATTTATATGAAGTTTATCAAAATACTAAAAATCATTTTTTAAGATATGCGTCTAAGCGTCCTCCAAACATTCCTCAATGCCGTCATCACAGTGCAGTGGTGTCTATTATTTATGTTCTATACATAGCTAGTTTTCATGAAAATTTGTACCCTCCCAAAGAGAGTTGCAGGCAAGACGCCGATATATTAGCATATTGCCGTCTAAAAGAAGTGAAAAGACCAGCTAAAAACTGATCAAGGAAACAAGTCGCACAGTCTAAGTGTACAATATTTCATCAAAAGAAAGCTCTCAGATGAAAATATTCCAGTTTGCCAAACAGCCTTTGTTTAGGTACTTAATATATCGAAACACAGAGTTCTAGGTATGCTGAAACGATTTAAAAGTTCATTAGAAATGACAAAAGAAGATCGTGGAGGCGATGGTCGAAGTTACAAATATTTACCTGGACAGGCTAAAGTTATCGCATACATAAGAAGTTTTACAATTGTGAAAACTCATTACTGCATAGGCAAGCATAGTAGGCAATATCTACGTAGCAATATACCTGTTAAAAATGTGGCAATTCTACAATAACGATAACCCTGATTTGCCCGTGAAAGAATGTTTCTTTCGACTTATTTTCAATACGAACTTCAATTTGGGGTTTAATTCTCCCCAAACCGACGGTTGTTCTAGATGCCCTCAGTGAAAGGAAAATATTAAGCATTCAAATGATCCAGAACAAAAGCAAAACCTGACGACGAAACAAATAATTCACGAGCTACAATCCAAACCATTCTATGAAGCACTTCGAAAAGATAATCTTAGCCTATTGATCAATTTCTATTATTGTCAAAAAAATCTTTCCCTGCCAAAGATTCCCAACCAACAGGCCTAGTAAAAGCTTCAACTGTATGTCTTAAGAAGGACAATGTATTTATGTATGCCTGGAAAGAGTCTGATTCACAAAAAGGGTCTAATGAAAGAGCCTCTGCCATTTTTCGCAGACGCCAACAATTAGATTTAGCCGAGATATCTTCTTAAAGACTTTGTCTGGATGGATGTGGTGGTCAAAACAAAAGCCTCACTGTGATCTCAATGGTCTCCAGCTGGATGAAGAGAAGTGCTCGTAAAGCGCTTAAAATTTTGGAATTGGTGTTTCCGGTCACAGGTCACTCTTAAATTCTCCCGGACAGACTTTTTGCGAACCTTGAAAAAATGGATTAGAAAAAAAAAACCATAATCCGTCCAGAGGAATATTTTCAAATATTTGAAGAATCTGGCAGCGTATTACAAGTTGGAGTTGACTGGCGTGCATTTGATTGGAAAAGTACTTGTTCAGAAAATATAAAGTCAACATCAGCCTTGCACATCAGGATCAACTCGTGCAAATGAATAATAATTTCTCGAACTCCAAGCAATGATATTCTAGTGCAGAGTGAACCTAAATATAAACACTTATTTGGGTAGGTATATGTAAAAAAGGCAAAAATCCTGACTAACTGGATCTTTATGTAAACTTTGTCAAACCGGAAAAATTAATTAACGTTAGCGAGTTAATCAAATGACATCTTGGACTTGACTGAAAGAGAAATTCCTCAGATTTGGGCTTAGACTATTATAACGCTGTTATACTATTATAACGCTGTTATCAACAGATCAAACAACAAAAATATGAACTATGCTCTACCTCATTCCGAAGATCCTATTATTATTTGTGAAGAACATCGTTTTGCTTAATAAGTATTAGTTTTTTTTGGCAGTGTTTAATTTCTGTTGTTTCATGTTACAGAAACAGTATGTAAATGAGCTTTATGTAAATGTCATAAATATACGTTTTTTTTAAATTAAAATTGATTGTTTTGTGTTTTACTGATTTTTACAATATTAAAAATTACTAATAATTATTAGAAAAGGCTTGTTATTAACTGTCAAAACTTGATAGATCCTTGTTGGCAAGTTTCAAACGTGGACAAATTCATCTTATCATTTTTAAAATAAGAGCTATTTTTCAAAGTTTAAGATCACCATCAGAACTTGAGACCTTTCCATTTTGCAGCTATCTCGTTTTCTCTTAGACGTAGAACGGATCCATCCGATTTTGAATCTAGACGCCTCATATTACCTTCGCGACCATTAGCTCTTAGTCTATTGATTTTACTCAGTTTTTATTTGATAAATCTTATTTATATGTGTTTTGCTCTCCATCTATATCATAGCTGAAATTTAACAATATTGTTCGTACGCAATCACCATGATCGAACATGATATTTATTGCAAAATTAACAATAGGGTGTATCTAATTTTAAACAGGCAGTGTAGATCTAATTTATGTGGAAAAAACGAAAAACATAATTGTGAAAAATAGTCAAAATTATTGCAGACGTTACGAGAGCCACTATTTATATAAGGACCAAACCTGAATAATTTTGAATTTAATTCCTTTCTATTACAGGGAATAAAAGATACGCTATATAAAAATAAAGAACAGTGGAACAAAGTAGTCGAAGGACTAATCTGTTTGATAAAACAGTACTTCCTTTGAGAATTCTGCGTTTCAAAAAGCTTTTCAAACTTGAATCCTTTTGAATACTTAATGTATGGAAAGCTTTATCGCACAATATCTGGATAATGAAATGGGGATCATAAGTAGGAAAAAGGCCGAAATTATGGAAAATATAACAGGCTCTTGGAAATTCCATATGCAACAAAACCACCGTCAGAAAATAGATCTTCAAAAATAAAATTTGTAAAGCAACCTTGAGCACTTATTAAAGCCTTTTATTTTGAGCAATATAGCTCTTAGCTATTAAATAATATTATTTTTAATTACCAACAGTTTTGAAGCCTTATGGAAGTAGAACCCAGGACGTTTATTTAAGCATAGACTTAATAAATGTCCACTGAAGATCTTTGAAATAAATGTTTAATTCCTGTATTTACAGTTGAATCACGTCGGCGTCGGCGCGCAGCAGTAGAATATTATTATTAATTATTTGAGAAAAGGCTTAGCAGGTGGCGAATTTGTACACAGTTATGTATAGAGTGTTCCAATGAGGACTGAACAGGGGTTATTTTTGACCTTCCCTGTATTTTTAAAACACACCAAAAAGGTTTAAAAGTTCCGGTTAATTTTATCCTCGGGTTAAATTCGTCATTCGATATCATATGAAAACCTAAGATAGGAATGTGCAAACTGTTTTCTTCTAGTACGGTTTAGATTTTAGAGCCTGACAAAGTGTCAAAATGCCCGACATTCAACTGTCAATATTATAGCTAAATATAGGATATTATACAAGAAATATGTTTAGATTTCTCTAGAGAATCCAAAAATGTAGTAATATACAGAGTGTTCCATTTAAAAAACAGTTCATCCATGGCGTTCAAATGTTTATCTGGTTCAATTTTTGAATTTAGCAGAAAAAGAGATCGAATGGCTATTGTGATTTACTTAAAAAATACAGGGAAGGTAAAAATAAGCCCTGTTCAGTCCTGTACCTACCGACACCGAACATTATCAAGAGGCTAGAAGGTCCACTCTCAGTCGGCACTTTTGATCTAGCGCTTACAAAGGCGAGACGCCAGGCTTTAGACGAAACGGGGTGAAACGTGGGACGAGCCCTGAGCGGTTAGCCAGCAGGTTCCGCGATGGGACAAGGGGTGAAATACTGGGGACGGGGCTTAGTGTGAACCTTCTAGTCTATTGTTAGTGTGATGCTACCGATTCGTATATAGTCGTGACGAACCAACGTATCACAGTGCGGATTTAACCATATCTTTGGGAATTTTTCAAAGAATAAAACATCTAAATCAAATTTCAGAATCACACAAATCCTTACCAAAAAGTAAGATTCCATTTTCATCAAAAAACTAGGAAATTTTGAAATTATGGATATTTCTTGACATAGGAAGTTTTTTCCTAAATTGTGAACCCCCTTTTTTAGAATGAAATGAGTGTATATTTTTAGAATTATTATCGTTTTGTCATATATAATATCACAAGAGAAAAAATTTTGTCGGCAAAATTTTCGAAAGGTATGAAAGTTTGTTGCTTGACAATTTTGCGAATCAATTAACGGGCAGGTAGTAATTTTGTCAGTACGAAGCGAGCAGTTGCTATGACGTTTTACCAGTAAAAAACACTCTAGTGAAATAGTCAAAAAAATAACCAATTTTCTAGCTGCGTAATATAAAATTGTATTATACACGGTGTCAAAAAAATTAATATGCGATTACAACATGATAAAATTAATGTTTGTAAATATAATAATTTTGTTTGCAATGCTTGATTAAGTGACAAGTATGAATTTTGGGATTTCACAGTGCTGACTGAAACCAAGGGCCAATATGATGATCATAAACATTGCTAATTTATGTTTTCCATTTATGAATGCCGTTAGATACAGAAAGATTTTTTCTAACTTGTGAAAATGTTTAAATAGAGGCCCAGATTTCTTAGAATGAAATTAGTGGATATTTTTTCAATTATAAATATCGCTTTATCATAAAAATCACTTTCTAGGTGCCGATCATAAAGTTGTATTATACCCGGTGGCTTATACGTAAATGGCAGACGCGATAGGACCACGCCATAGGGCGACTGTAATATAAATATAGTTGCTTTTCATGCGCTGAGTTAGTTTTGGTTAGCTTCTGTTGGTTGCGCCCCCGGAGTGAGCGAAGCGAAGTATTCAAATATTTAAGAACGAAACGTAACGGGGGTATTTTATCTAACATTTACATTACAGTCACCCTATGGCGAGGTCCTATCGCGTCTGCAGTTTACGTATATGCTGCTCTTTTTCCAAAAAAAAATCCTGTTTAAGTGAAAACTAGGACCAATATGATTATCATAAACCTTGCCATATTGTGTTTCCCAATTTTGAATTTTATTTGATATAGGAAGATTTTTCCTAAGTTGTGAAAATTATTAAATGGAGGCCCGGGTATTTTAGAATGAAATAAGTGTATGTTTTAAAAAGTAATGTCGTTTAATCATAGAAACCACCAACTTTCTTGTTGCCGAACATGAAGTTGCATTACACACGGTGTCAAAAATGTAAATATGCCATTACAATGTGATAAAAATAATGTTTGTAAATATAATATTTTTCCCACAATGCTTGATTAAGTGAAAACGAATAATAATTTTAGAATTTCGAAAATACTGTCTGAGAGCTAGGAGCAATACGATGATCATAATTATGGATGTTATTAGATATAACGGGAGGAGGGTTAGGCATGAAATGTTCAAATATTTAAGGACAAAACGTAACGGGGGTGTTTTATCTAACATTTATATTACAGTCACCCTATGGCGAGATCCTATCGGGTCTGCAGTTTACGTATATGCTGCTCGTTGTCCAAAAAATTTTCTTGATTAAGTGAAAACTAGGACTAATATGAGTATCATAAACGTTGCCAAATTGTGTTTCCCAATTTTGAATTTTATTTGATATAGGAAAATTTTTCCTAAATTGTGAAAATTTTTAAATGCACGCCCGGTTATTTTAGAATGAAATAAGTGTATGTTTTAAAAAGTAATGTCGTTTAATCATAGAAACCACCAACTTTCTTGTTGCCGAACATGAAGTTTTATTACGCTCGGTGTCAAAAATGTAAATATGCCATTACGATGTGATAAAAATAATGCTTGTAAATATAATATTTTTTTCCCACAATGCTTGATTAAGTGAAAACGAATAAGAATTTTAGAATTTTGAAAATACTGTCTGAGACCTATGAGCAATACGTTGATCATAATTGGATGTTATTAGATATAGGAATATTTTTCCTAAATTGTGAACATTTTCAAATACACTCCCACAATTTTTTAGAATAAGTATATATTTTTACAATTACTATCATTTTATCACACAATTTTATACACGGTATAGTCCATTACGATGATCATAAAACGTTGCCAAATTGTGATTTTAATCGGATATTTTAAGATATGTGGATTTTTCCTCAATTGTTTTTAGAATCAAGTCACTTACTTTCTAGTTGCCAAGCATTATTATTATCACGTTGTCAAATAAAATAAATATGAGATTACAACATGATTAAAATAATAAAATAAATATAATAATTTTCCTTGATTGAATAAAAACGAGTACGAATGTTAGTATTTTGAAAATTCTGGCCAAGATTTTGGACCAATATAATGATCATAAAGCGTTGCCAAATTGTATTGTATTTCTTAGTTTTCATAGTAAGTGGTTTTCATGCCAGAGGAGCCTCATATTTCGTGATCTGTGACTTATAAAAAGGATTAATGATATAACGGACTGAGCTATAAGCAAACCAGGCGGTTAAGCCGATAAACTTCTATTAAACTCTAATGAATCGCCTACACATCACAGAGACACAAAGAAATATAAATCAGGAAAAATGAAACAAACTAATCCGTTCTTCCATCTAGGTACTCCCGGCGCCCTTGCTCTGCGGCAATGGGCTCTGAGGGGCATTGATTGTGCCACCTGGAAATTTGAGTGCCTGACCTTGACGCGGTGATGGGTCCTAATGTCGTAAGATAACTAACGAGAAGTGCACTCAAGCCAAAGGCGGGAGGTATCGTGCCAATGGCTGGGGAAGCAACGCCGCTAACGATCCCTTGGGGCACCGGGGGAAGTTTTACTCCTACATGCGGGGCTCTATAGGCGCGGACCGTTTATTTCCCTGACTGACTAGGATTCTTATGGGTAAGAACAAAAATTAAAATAATGGCAACAAGCGGAAAAACACCGAGGTCCTGTGAAAACCCTTCCCAAGCGTGGAGAGTCTGGAGGCCTAGACGACTCGCGTAGGAAAGGCCTAGGCGAGGCAGAAGCAAGTAAATACTTGGCAGAGAGCATGCCACTTGATACAGCCAGAGAAAAGCTTGAAACCAAGGACAAACCCCTTACTCCACATCTAATGCGGATGAGCGCAAAGAGGGCAAGAGGGGAAGCGATAACATCACGCCCCTTCAAAGACCAAGTATTAAAGGGAGAAAAGTGTTCCCCTCCAAACCAGAAGCAGCTGTAGCAGGGACTAGCACCAGCTATGCCGCTGTAGTGAAAAGTGTTCGAATGGGAATTGCACCAAGCGTTACGCTAAAATATACATCAGCACGGTGAAAAACCTAAAACTGTTAGGAATCCATTTCGGGTCAGGACTAATAATGGTGGACTGCGAAAAACCAAAAGGAACAACTTTAGATCTTTCTGCAAAAACATCGTCTCTACTCCTGTTGCAGCCAGACTACACACGTCCATGGCAAAATAGGAACCAAGCTCAACAGTGGGCCTGAAAAGAGGGACACTGTTGAGCTTAGGGGCACCTACACGAGAGGAGAGGAGGAGAGAACGCTCCTCTTCCTAAGCCAACACTTTGCAGATAGTCAACCAAGAAGAAGCAAGCACAAGGCGACCCACTAGGGATGACTGGGCATTGACAACTGGGCGACCCGAATGGGCATTAAATACACTTGCACCATTTAAATCGCCAAGGATGGGTTAAATCTTCCCAACGCTGCTACAAAGGGGCAAAAGTGAAATTATGTCATACCTTGTAGACCTCACCAGAAGCAGTATAGCCATGAACTACATACCAAAAGCATGGAGAAGGGCAAAAATCTCCTTCATCCCAAAGATAGGAAAGAAGGATGGGATAGACCCCAAATCCTTCAGACCAATCAGCCTCACGTTATTCTTACTCAATACGATGGCGAAAGCAGTAGAAACTTACATCAGATCCACTACTTTAGAAACGCGTCCATTGAATGCAAGTCAGTATGCCCTCAGAACGAGCAGGTCCAGAGATACCGCACTGTTCCAACTGACCAGCATGATACAAGAAACTCTAAATGAGAAATAAATCGCACTCTGCGCCTTCCCAGACATCGCGGGAGCCTTCGATAATACATCCCAAGTGGCTGTAAAGAGGGTACTAGCGAGAAAGAGACAGCAGAAATTTCAGCAGACAATCAGGCTACTGAAGTGAGCACCACTCGAGGTACGCCACAGGGCGGAGTATGCTCATAACTAATGTGAAGTCTAGTGGTGGATGAACTACTGGAAATACTGACAGACCTCGGCCTACATTGTGAGGGGTATACTAATTATATTGTCATCAAAGCAAGAGGAAAGTTTGAGGGTATACTATGTGATCTCATTTAAGATGGACTTATGGCAACGGAATAATAATGCCAGACAGTGGGGCTGACGATAAGCCCATCGAAAACAAACATAGTACCCTTCTCTAGGAAGAGAAAACTCCCTAGAAACAAAGTTATCCGAATACACGGGACCAATATTACACCTGCATCGGTAGTCAGATATCTAGGCAAAACGCTGGACTGCAAACTGAAATGGAAAAAAAATAAAGCCATTGTGGGCCTTGCACCTCTACACATTGTTGTAAAGGGAGCAGCGAGGCAAGTAAATACTAGAATCACAAGTGAGGAAGCGGGCGAGGGAGGATGGATAAGAAAGAGTGCATTAACATCCGTGACAAAGCATAATACCACTACTTGGGCTCCCCAGGGACGATATAGTCAGAAGATATAATTTTGAAAAATTCTTCACGGTCGTGATGAAAAGTAGAGAATAATGGAAAAAGAACACCACTTGCTTTTTCACATTGCAGCAAAGAGCCGTGCCATAAAATGGTATACAGACGTGTCAAGAATTGAATAGGGGATCGCAGCCGGAGTATTTGGACCAGGAACCAAATTCTCCGAAGCAATGGGAAACACTCGGACATATTCCAGGCAGAAAATAACGCCATAGGAAGATGTGCGCAGTTCAGCCTCGTCAGAAGCTATAGGAAGATAGAGTATGTAATCTTCTCCAACATTCAAGCAATTATCAAAGCGCTGAGCTCACCAACAATCAACTCCAGAATGGTATGGGAATGCCTAGAAAAGGCTAAACGAACTAGGCAAGAATAACAAACTATCCTTTCAATCGATACGGGATACGCTGGGATAGACGGTAACGAAAAAGCAGAACAATTGGCAAAAGTAGGAGCACAAACTCCGCCCGGAACTTTTCTGTGGCATAGGGACGCAAACCTACAAGGAAGAGTTCAGGAAAGAAGAGCGAGCCAAATGGATCAGTCTATGGAAATGCCTTCCAGGGATAAGGCAATCAAAGATATTTCTATGGCATATTCACCCAGGAAGATCAAAAACCTTACAACACAATCTCTTCACTCTCACCGGCTTTCTTACGGGCTACTGGGAGTTGTGAAGGCGCATGGAAAAAATAAAAATTGAAAACGAGGTCAGTTGCCGGTTCTGTGAGGAGAGGGAGGAAACCTCGGAAATCTTCTCACGGAGTGTGAGGCGGTCCAAAGCACTGATGCTGGATGAGGTATTCTGATTGAGAATGAGCGGAAGCACCAAGGAAGAGGGACACAGTAGATCTATACAGGTCGCACTGTACTAATACCCCATAAGATTATTCATTCATTCACTCAACCAATCCGTTGCAGAACTGATGTTGATCGAGGTTTTCGATCTGTGTGTGAAATACAAATAACTCTTATTTCAGTATTTTACACACACTTACGCACTTCTAGATAGTGTCTTTTAATTATATTCAGTGTTTTTTTTATTGTTTAATATTAACTAGTTGATTCTTTATTAATTTCATATTTATTCTTTATTTGGTTGTACCTAATTAATACATATCTTGTAACTTTTAACCTGTTTGATATGAGTAAATTTGTTGCAAAGTAGTCGTTTAGTAGCATTTTCATTTAACATAATATTATTCAGATCTTCAATAAGACCCACACATGAGTATAGTGTGCAATATACTGCGTTGCCAGTAATAGGTTAATAATAGAAACTTCTGTTCCTTCTTTTCCTACCTTACAACCTAACTCATTTAACTTTTGAAAAGTTCATTGCATCAGCTTTGAAAGTAAAAGTGTTAAGGCGTAACAATGATTTTATGATGCTTTTGGAAACCAAAGTAGGTCTGTAGTGATTAGTATAAATCCCTATCCTTGGACAGCTGGTAAGCAAATGCATATTAAAAGGTCATATATACTTATTCAATTCTCCTAATCCAAATAAATCTTTTTATTATGAACTAGAGCATAAAAGCCAACCATAAATTTCACAACACCAGAAGCATAACTTCGGAATTTTCGCATTTAAGTTTTTGTAAAAAGTTTAAATATTCCATTAGAATTCGTTTAACTTACCGGGCTCATTCAATTTAAGCTATTACAAACGCCTGAAAGGCACCAGATAATGAAATACGTCAAAAGAATAAAGGAATAATGTTCTAATTTATAATGACTTTGCCGGTGCGATTCTGTTCAATAGAACACATAAATCATTCGAAATAAGCATGATATACGATGGGTAGTCTCTGAATATTTTACCACTTACATGTAAGTAATAATTTTTTGAACAGTAAAATATACAATAAAAATACCATATTAAAAAAAATAGTTGGCTGATGGAATTTGTAAACGCATATCGCATTCCTACTTTTCTTTTCATCTACTTCATGTCTGCAAGTTAATTAATTTTGTATGATTTATATTATTAGAGTACCAGAGTTATTTGGCAATTCAGCCGAACATTTGGCGGTTCGATTGTTCGATTAATTAAATTTTGAAACGAATGAAATTTGCTCAGCGTTCCCGTAACATCGGCATCGAACCTAAAAATTCTATGACCTTGTTTAAACGATTCCAATTTCTGAGCAAATCCAATCGAACTGAGCGCTTGTGATAAATTAGCATCAACCTCTCTATTCCTTTCATGTTTCTTTATTATCTACTCGTATTCAGCCGTTTGTAGCTATGGAATTCGATTAAGCTTAGGAAATTAATTTCAATCCGAAATTCCGGGAAAAATTAGTAATTGAACGCCCGACATGTAAATGAAGACTTGGCTTTATATTGGCTACGAGAAACGTAATAATTATACACGTAAAATTCATAAATAAGTTGAAGCAATTTTGCTGAACATTTTTAAGATAAATTTATGGAAATATTCTTTTTTCTTCATACTAGATATATATCGCATTATTTTTTTAGTTTTAAGTAAATTATTTTAAAAAAATTGGTACTCGAAGCGCGTAGTATGATATTTTCAAAAAATATACATATTGAAAAAGGACATCGCACAGTGCCACATCCTATGGACAAAATTCGAAACAATTTTATTTCATATTAACAAAGTAACTTATTTATTACCATTCTAGATTAGTTATAGTTTTATAAAAATGGATAAACAAATAATGATGATGCCCAGAACAATCACAGAAGACGTATTTGAGAGTATAAAAACATACGATGCATAATCACTCTCTCATTATCAATTAGTCACGGATATTTCTTATATCTTCTGTATTAGTTATTTCTAATAAAAATGGAGAATCTTAATGAAGGTATGTACAGAGTGTTCCAACGAGGACTGAAAAGCGGGCTTATTTTTGACCTTCCCTGTATTTTTAAAATAAACCAAAATAACCATTCAATGCATTTTTTCTGCTGAATTCAAAAAAAGAACCAAAAATCATTAGAACTAAAGTCAAAAGACCTACACCGTGGATGAAATGGAACACCCTGTATATTACTACATTTTGGACTCTCTAGAGAAATCTAAATACATTTCGTGTATAATATCATTTTTTTTTATGGCAGTGGCACACGCACTAAAGGGAGATCCTATAGCGCTCGACGACCGGTGTACGTGCGAAGATGTTGATTGACACGGTTCCTGAATAGTTGTAGGTTGTAATTAGTGGGAAACAGATGTCTTGGAAGTGAGTTCCACAGTGATGCAGTGCGCCAGACAAAGGAGTTTTTGTAAAGCGATGTTCTAGGTGTTTCTAGTTGTACGACGAACTCCTGCCGTCTGTCGTGACTGTCCGACTGTCTGACAGGAGTTGGCAGGGGCGGGATGATGCGGGCCAAATCCTGGGAACATCGGCCGTGAAAGTATCTGTAAAACAGAGACATCTCGGCCACATGTCCGCGGTGTTCCAAACTATCCAGATTCCGGGTCAACTCCGGGTCACCGACGAGACGCACAGCTCTCTTCTGAATGGAATCCAGCAGCTTTAGGGTGTGCTTTTGGTGCGGCACCCCAGATATGTGAGCAATATTCTAAGCACGGTCTTATTTGCGCTTTGTACAGCAAGAGCAACTGCTGCGGTGTATAGAGTTTTTGTTGCGTTTATATATTCGAATCCCAGCCCTGGGAGGCTGATTTAGCGATGTTAGCAACATGGTCATGCCATGACATATTGCTGTTGACCGAGACACCCAGCAGTCCGATTGACGAGGATGAAGGAATGGTCGATCCTGCCATAATGATGTCAGGGCCCGCTGTATTGGCCCTCTTGGTAAACGTTGCTGCTTGGGTCATTGCTGCATTGAACTGGACCAAATTTCGGTCGACCCAAGTTTGAACTTTCTCCAGGTCTTGATTAATAGCTGTAATCTGCTCCTGTCTGCGGTGGTGAGTCTCAGTCGCTGGTAAGGGTTTTTCTGATCTAAAGTGGGAGACAAGGGTACTGTCAACGGCAAAACTGTAAACAGGATTATTCGTTTCGATCAGCAGGTCGTTAATATAGATGAGGAACAGAGTTGGTGAAAGTATTGCGCCCTGAGGCACGCCCGCGTTGATGGTGAATGTGTCCAAGATGTGTCCATATACCTTCGTATCTTTAGCTGTTAACAAAATGTTGATAGCTGATGTGCAAACCATTTTCTTTGATCTCGTGTAGTTTACATTTTAGAGCCTGTCAAAGTGTCGAAATGCCCGCCTTTTAACTGTCAATATTGCGTAAACAGCTAATAGTCCGAGAGGCGACCGTCATAATAGTGTGGTGTCTGAACTGTCAGGATTTTGCATGATAAAAAATATTGTTTAGTTGGCCGGCCGATGCTGGCCTTGTCCAGTAATCAATTATACAGTGTCTTTCAAAAAGTTCGCATCATAAGCGAAACTTTTTTATTATTGATTTCACAAAAAATTCTATTCTTGACAAAAGTTGATGCTTAGAAAAAAACTAATTTTGACGATGCTAAATTAAGGATAAGTTTTACAGGGTACTTAAAAATACAAAAATTAAGGTTAAAAATACAAAAATTTTGGAATATCGGAAAATCTACAGAAAAAATAAAGCTTTTATTAAGATGAAAATAATAGTCGAACACTATTTTTTCCAAAAGTGCATCGTTGCTCAAAAAAATAAGAACAAAATTAAGAAAAAGAGGGTTTTTTTCAATATGTGTCACGAATTTTCTCAGCAACAGTGCACTTTTGGAAAAAATTGTATTTGACTTTTATTTTTATCTTAATAAGAGCTTTATTTTTCCTGTAGAAGGGTTTCCGATATTCCAAAATTTTTGTTTTTCTATCCTTAATTTTTGTATTTTTAAAGTCCCTGTATAACTTATCCTTAATTTAGCATCGTCAAAGTTCGTTTTTTAAAGTAGATTTGAATAGGTACATCAGATTAGTTTCTTCTACACTAAGAATCTTAAAGAAATTTGAGTAAACGCATTTACTTTTAATCTTTGTTCACTACACCCATGGTTTGTGAATCATTTTATTATTGAAAATAGCGATTGGAACGTTTGGTGTGACAAAAAAACTTGTTATTGTGTTACATTTTCTCTTGAAGAAAGATAAGAAAGGAATGCGTCGTACTTATTTTAAATCGGATTCCAAGATTCGCCATATGCTGTAGTCAACGAGATTCAAAATAGGGCTGTTGGGCGGCCACAAATCCGGCTCGTTAAAATCCGGGCAATTTTTTTTGGAGATATCTTATTGTGCTGCGAGAAGTGTGTGGGGGGTAACCGTCTTGTTGGAAGCAGTAATTGTCACTAATATTTCTATTTCTAATAACAAATTTTCAAGCACATGCTGTTGATAGACTTCGGAATATATTTTTACATTTTTATCAATAAAGCTAATACTGGTTTTTCTTGGGCAGAAACACAGAATGATTCTGCAAAATGTGCACTTGGAATCAAAAGCTCATCTGGCGAAAGATCTCGCTTTTTTGTGGCATTTGAGTTATTTTGGGTGTTTTTTGGCTAGCGTGAAAAAGAAGGTTTTTTTTATCAGAAAACCAAATTTTTGCGGCATCTTCCTCGCTGCAAAATCTTCTTAGACATTGTTAGGATATTAAAAGTATTTTTCTTTTATTTTCAGACCTTAATTTTTGGCAATGCACCTTTTGTATATTTTTACGTTGAGATCACTTTTTAATATTCTTCGCACTGATGTTCTCTTTATTCTTGTGGTTCTTGAAATTTTTCTTGAACTTATTACATCTGGTGGACTAACGTTATCGACAATGGCTGAACTCTTAAAATATTTTCTTGACAATGTTCACTTTTTTTCCTACCACGACCCGCTTTCATTTGAATAGTTCTATTTAATGTATTTAATGTTTTAACTTATAGTACTTAACTTCCAGTTTTTTTCTGGAAACATTTTTCTTTTCCATTAATCCTTTAAACAAAATTTTACCTTCAAAAGATAGAACCATGTCTACTCATTTAAAATTAAACAGACAAATTCTAAAATGTAAAAAATTTGACAAATCTTTAACAGGCAAACAACTTTGCTATGAAATTCCATAGCAACGTTGATCAAAGTAAAGTGAAATAGGTAATGCCGACAAGCACCATAATCCAAAAAAACATTGTTTCTTAGGTTTTGGTTCTAAAATATTCATATTTTGAGGACATATTCATTTCCCATAAATGCCCTTCTTAAAAATTTATCAGTTGGACTGTAAGTAGCGCAGTGCGTTTTTGCAACGAGCTTAAATACACCAATTTCATAAAAAATTCATAAGTACTGATCCTGGCGACAATTCCCATGCTGAATTTTAAAGTGATAGCCAGAACATATCATACCCAAAAATCTTTGAAATCTATAAACAAACAAAACAGTAATTATTAAACATCAAATTATGTTCTCAACTTAATTGGGCCCACAATGTAGAGACAAAACCAAAGTCATCTCTATAGCCTCTAAATTCGACAAGATCGAAATGAAGACTTGCGAAGGAAACGCGAAACTAAGTCCGAGTTCATTTGCTCCTAGATGAGTAATTAAGTGTCGTTCTTGGTCATTAATATGAACATGGGAGAAACAAATATGAATAAACAAATCTGATTTATAAATGATGTAGAATGCGACTTGTCCTTGTCTATATCACAGATTTGTTGGTATTAAGATATTATGTGATTTACAATACCATCATAAGTTGAAAACGATAAGTCGAGAAGAAAAAATAACCGAAAAGTAAAGTCATTTTTTGGAGTGTCATTATTTATGATGATGAACCATAAATGATGAACATTTACTTCGGAGACCCCTCTTAAAATCAACAACATACAACTCACTGGGTCAAAAATATAACTTTACCTCTGTTTCCAGGGAAAGAAAACCAATTTTATTTATAAAAGTCATAAATCATTTCGTTCAATTTATTCGGCTTTACGCACTTCCTTCGGCAAATTTCAATATTTTCATTGATGCTTTTATTTGAGCTATTGAGCACTCTACAGTTGAGAATAATTCAGCGCAGTGGTATGTTTATGAGACGACGCCAAGCGCTGCTTCGAAATGTGATATATTCACTTTAATTACAAGTTTACCTCAGTTATAATACACAAACTCTATCGTTTGATATAATCTTACAAGCTAATGAGGATAGCGAACTTCGGAGCCTAATTAAATTTGCACTCGTATTGCAACGATAACTTTGACTCAGTTGATGAGTTATCCGAGCCAATTAAACATCAGTCAGTCGCCATCAGTGACGTAAGCTTTATTTATGTTTCAAAGTGATTCGGTCTATTCAGCAATATTTTAGCGCATATACCGAACTTGTTGGATACGAGTGCGTTTAAATTATCCTTTTATCAAAGATATCACTGAAGTCAGCAAAACTATTTTGAACGTTCCTTCTACAGGATTCCATAATCCATTATACAGTAAGTTTTTAATCAAAGCAGTTTTGTTAAGGCTCTTTAAAAAAGACAAATAAGGATAACATTGAGACCAACTCAGCGAAAACCAGAGCTGTTATAATGCAGTGTTAATATACAGAGGTATGGGGTATATATAGAGAGGAGTAATATAAAATCTAAACTAACAAATAAATATTATGCCTAAATTAGGAGGAGGAAATAAATACATTCGGAGGAGCAGCTCTTCTAAATGCGCTACGAAAAATATTTTAATTTTTGATTTAATTTTAAATGTACCATGTTAAAACCGTTTTTTTTGGGATATTGTATGATTATAGCTGTATAATATAATATTAGTTCAAAGGACGTATCAAAAATTAAAGATGTTTCTCTCCATTTCATGTTGTGGCGAATCTAAAATACAATAATAACAAATAAAAAAACTATTGTACTAAATTCAGACACAATATCTTAAGGTATCCAATTGTATTTACGTTTATATATTCGAATCCCAAAACAATTATAATTGTTAAATTAAATACAAAAACTGCAACATATTGTACTCTAAACTTTAAATTGAAACAAAGCTTATGATTCTTATGAAGCTACCAGCTTTGCTAAGACTATTCAAGAAAAAAAAAATAGTCGGGACGAGTTTGAAATTTGCGCCAAGTCGCAGGACTCTTACGAGGTTTTATAATACAATTTTAATAACAATGACATAAATACTGTACCTAATTTGTGAGGAGAAAATAAATTGGGAGTAGTAATAGAGGGTGCCCTATTTTGTTAAAATCATAGGGTACCTCGGTTACCAAAGATATAAAGATGCGGTCTGGACGAACTTTTAAATTTTTTTATTAAACGAATGATGTTATAATCACAATTTTGATAGTTCTTTCGGTTCTTGATGTACAAGGCGAATCTGAAAATCGTGCCTTTTCGGCCACTCCTCGTATTGCAATTATCTAACAGCTTACCCAAAAGTGAACACTGATTATTATAGAACGTTTTACGTAGAAGCAGAGACAATACTACTATGAGTATTTTCTTTGGTAAAAGCCAGCAGGGTAAGAAAATTACATTTTGGTGTTTGGTTCGGAGATCAATTTTTTATAAATGGATCACCATGTATTAAATAAGCTAATTTGATTAAGCTTGACTTGGTTTTTTGTTGGTTTTAATATATATATAT
>MU182787.1:143151-208941 GCA_016904865.1 Pissodes strobi | reverse complement strand
CCACATTATTTAACTTTGCGTGCGAACGTTTTACCAAATTCGGTAGAGTAGTAGTTTGGCCTAAAAGCAGACAAATATATTCTACCATTAACACTGCCGATGCAAATTACGCTTTATAAACGACATTGGTCTGATATGGTATGGTATGGGAGAGGAGTCGCTACAATATTTGCCCCTCAACCATAATTGATCTTTTGTGTATACCCTTCTATGTAACATGAAAATTTCTATCTCTTTCGAGAGCTTTAGAATATTTCGAGGGTTGAGGTTTTAAAGATCTCCAGATACTTCAAACTGTGGCGAGTCAGTGTCGGATATTCGCAGAGTAGGTGCTCTAACGTTTCAGCCATAATTTGGCAGAATCTGCATTGTTCGTCAGTGGTTTTCCCCATTTTCTTCAGGTGGTACCTTCAGGGGCCATGTCCGGTGAGGTCTATGACCAGTTTCAAGTCATTTTTTTTGTAGGTTGAGAAAGCTTTTTTTGTAATTAGGTGAGTGAGAGATAACTCTTTTGGCCTATCTCTGCCCATGTGCAATGACCCAATATGTCTCTAAGCGCCCTTTTTCTCAATTTCTGAGTTTCTTCATTACGTGCTCTCTAGTGATCTGCAGCCATCCGACAATCCCACAATAGTCGGTAGTTGATTCTGCTAAATGCTAGCGCCTTTAAGGCTGCTGATCTATATCCTATCTTTGTAACTCTTAGGCTCTTTTTGGCACATTCAGAGATAACTATATTGATAGCATTTCGTTCTGATTGAAAGATGGTGGGAGTGTTTGCTAAAGGTGCAGAGATTCGACAACCAGGTCCGTAAACTCCAGATCACACTCCTTCTTTCATCTTTGATCCATCTCCACAAGGGATTTCATTTTTAGTTGTTTTAGCCTTATCCCTTTAGTATTGCGGTCTTCGATTACCACTTAAAAGAAGCTATCAAAATGGATGTCTTTTAAAATTTTAAGGTGACCAGTCAGGTTTCCTGACTTCAGTTGTTGTGTCTCAGTGGCTCTATGGTCACTGGTCCAGGCCACCTTTTCTATGCATATATGCAGCGGAAGAAGGTCAAGTAGAGCTGCTGTGGGGTACGTTTCATAGCCCCTGTTATATCCAGACAGGCAAGCCTTTGTACCCTTGTTAGCTTTCGCTGTGTTGGTATTTCCTTTATTCCACCCTAAACAGGCGTAGGTTATAATAGGCTTTACAACAGTGTTATAGAACCATCAGATGATGGAGGGTTTTAAGCCCCATGTTTTACCAAACAGTCGCTGACAGGCCCAGAGCGCTGCCGTTGCTTTGTTGATAGCTTCAGGTGTGGGTTTCAGGTTAGTTTCTGTTTAAGAACGATTCCAAGATACATAACCTGTTTTGAAAGCTCTACCGTTGTCCCACTCAAAGTGGGTGCTTTAAGGATCAGCTTCCTTCTTTTTATAAATATGGGGTCACTACGGTTTAGCTTGGGTTGACATTTAGTCTTTCCTATGTACATACACCATGTACTGACAATGCTGAGTCAACTTTGCATACGGTCTGAGAGAACGTTATCATGCTTACCTTTTATTATTATAACTAGGTAATCTGCGTAACCTTGGACTTCAAAGCCTGTTTCAGTCAGCCTTACCAGTAGATCGTCAATAACCATAGACCAAAGCATGGACGATAGGACCCCTCCTTGGGGACTGCGACGGGTGTTTTTCCAATGGTCGAAGTGACTTCATGGCTGCTAAGCATGGATTTTATCGACTGTGTAGTAGTTTGTTCCACTCTTATGCGGGTTGGGCACGCTGAATGGATTTATGAGAGATGCTGTCAAATACACCTGTATAGAAATTCACACAGCGCTATTTCTTTTTCAACCAGTGCCTTCTCTATATCGCGGCCGAGATTTTGCAGCGCATGGGTGGTAGATTTCGTTGGTTGGTATGCGAATTGTTTTGGCTTAGGAAATAAATTTCTAAAATATCTTAAATACTTATAAAGAAAGGTGAAATGTCGAAAAAGCAAATATTAATGAAGGTAAAGAATTTGACGAAGTCAGTTTCCGATAGGCTATTAGGAAACTCACGCACGAATATTTAAAATATAAAAATATTGCGGTTTATATAATTTCTGGGGATAGAGATTAAAATTAATTAATATTAATTAATATTATTAATATTAAAACAGGTAACAGTGCATCTAAAGTAGGATCAATTATCTTAGCTAGTGATAACTTACAAATAAATACACATTTATTCAAAATATGTAACAAAATAAGAAATCTTCTTGATGCGACTATCATTTCAACAACTCTTTTTGGAAACCATCTCTATCTTCTATAGCTCTTGAAATAGACCCCACAGAACGCAATTTGTAACACTTTGTATAATGAGCAAAATTCAAACTAACCAGTGTTTTTGTTTTACTTGAGAATTCATGATAGTCTTCGCCATTATTACCCTTTGGAATTTTTTGAAAAATTTAAATAATCTAATTCAGAGGTAAATAATTAATACCTAAAGAAGAGAAGATCAGCGAAATTTCATGAATTATCGGAATACACTAGAAATAAATTATAGCAGATATAGGGTTAGGTTTTTAAAAAGTTTAGCTTTTAAACAATCGATTGAAGCAGATGTACTCATCGCATTATGAACCTTACCTTCTTGTTCTTTACTTAAAACAATATTTTCTCCTCCTTCTCTTCTCCACGAAATAGACGGGGGCGGTGATCCGGTAGCTGCGCACTGCATCGTCACATTTACTAGTTCCCTTACAACCATATCAGCACTAGTAGGATAATCGAGAATATCGGGAGGCACTGAAAATAATTTTTTTGTAACGTATGTGAGTAAAACAGCCTAAATTTATAACTAAAATTAATTAAAATCACTGGAAAATTAAGGAATTTCATTTAAGTAGAAAAACGAACGTAGAATAATCGTAAAATCTATACGAAAATGCTTTCCGGAAAATATCTAATGCAGGTCTAACTTCGGTATTGGAAATTCGTGTCGGAACTTTACAGCGAAATAACAGTCGTTAGTAAAATTAATGATTTTCTGAGATTGTACTTAGGTCCGTAATTCTTATGAAATGAAAGCAAAACAGTTGTATACCTATCAAAGCCGCTGACCCGTTAATGACTTTCTTATCGATATTATATTAAAGTTCTCCAACTTTGCCAATGACGCCGTTTTACGATTTCTTTAATGACTGTGTAATTATGCTGAAAGTTCATGGCATGAGCCAAATGTGCACGGGGGAGTTAAGTGTTTTAGTCGCTTGGTATTTTTGTGCAGGGTTTACTAGGAATTGTAGTAAATAATGATATTACTTAACTACCCTCGATATACCGTGTGTCCGAGTGGTTTAATATTTCTGATATTAGCGAAGGAAAAGAAACAATATTCTCGAAAATTCTGATCTACCAATATTTGGGGTATTTAGTTGTTTGGTCAGGAAACACTCAATTTTCGATCAAGAACAACTCTATTTACTGATATGTCTCATATCTGATATACGCCTTGTACTAGTACTGGTCTCTAATATTATCTGTGGTCATGGATACACTTAAATTGAATTTATACATTCAGGAGGCGCACGAGATATATTCATATTAACTAGCTATTAGACTGCAAATTTACTTATATTAAACTTACCTACTACATTCAAGAACCCCACTTGACTTTTCATCGGGTCTGTGTTAATTTGACACATATACCAGCCCATATCACTTTCCCTGACATCTCGAATATGTAAATACCAATTACGATGCTCAGTACAGGTGACCCCAATGCGATGGTTTTTCGTAATAACATGGGTATGAATGGTCAAGATGGTTTGGGTGTCCACCCGCAGCCAAGCGACCTAAAAGTTAAACATAGATCTATATACACTGTGTTCAAAAAGTCCCGGACCCCCTCGATATTTCTAAAAGGCCGCCTCTGATCAAAAAATATTTCAGATGAAAGTTGTAGAAATTTGTTAGATCTACCTTAAAAAAAATATGCTAAGTATACGGGGTGCTTCACAAACGCGGAATAAACCCAAGTTGTGTTTTTTTAAATGAAATTGTATTGTTTTCAATTTACTTTCTGAATCTACGCAAAATTTTAGCCCCAGTTCATGTTTCATGTCCTATACTTAAATCCAACAGTTCAAAAGATATGATGTCACTTTTATTAACATAACAAATACAATAGTTACGAAACAAACTTATTTAATTAAGTTTGGAAATCGCGTTTATTTTTCAAATGACCCCAGAGGAAATAGTCCATCGTCGTAAGGTCAGGGGAGTTCTCTGGCAATTCTATTTCACCTCCTCTGCCGATCCACCTATAAGGAAAAGTAGCATTTAGAAATCTCCTTACGTTTATACCGAAATGTGCAGGAGCTCCATCTTGCTGAAACCATGTTGATTGTAAATTGTGCAAACCTCTGAATGGTCCTGATCAAAGTAGATTTTGAAATAGAAGGGCGATCCGGAAATTTGTCATTAAAAAGATGTTTTGTTTCATGAAATGATCGTTGGCGAACTCCGAATCCTCTGATCATCAATAGGGTAATACGTTCTTTTTCGGTAAGGGACATAATTTAAAATAAGTATTAAATTGAAATAATAAAATGAAATCATTTGACAAAGTTAAAAATAACTGTCGTGAAAATGTTGGTACTGTCTTAAACTTATAATACAGAGGTAAAATAATAGGTAATCTGACCGCAATATTTAAAAATCTTAATAAAAATGACGTCATATCTCTTGAACTGTTGGATTTAAGTATACGACATGAAATAGGAAATGGGACTAAAATTTTGCGTAGATTAAGAAAGTAAATTGAAAACAATACTATTTCATTTAAAAAACACAACATTGGTTTATTCCGCGTTTGTGAAGCACCTCGTATACTTAGTATATTTTTTTAAGGTAGATCTAACAAAGACCTACAACTTTCATCTGAAATATTTTTTGATCAGAGGCGGCCTTTTAGAGATATCGAGGGGGTCCGGGACTTTTTGAACACAGTGTATATGGCGTGTTTCAAGAAATTTAACTTCTTATTTTTACTAGCAATTTTTGAAAGAATTACAACAGGATATAGTTGATAGTCTCTACATTTTATTTATCTGAAATACACAAGATCCCCGAAATATGCGACATATTAGAAATAATAAATCTAAACCGGACATATACAAAAAAGTATTACAAACATATTTCATACAATACAATATGATTACTAATAAAACTAAATTACGAAAATTTACAGTTTTGTAAGTTTTTCAATTTAACCAGTATTTTGTCGTTAATTTATATACTATTGTTATTGAATATGTTTGCAATTATTTTAATAACTTTAGATCTGCTATTCCAAATTGATTGTGACAATTTTGCAGTTTTTCCACTATATGTTTCCCTGAAAATGGATTAGTCCAAAATTAGTGCTTCCTATGTATCGGAGCAGTTTTATTGCAAATACAAGCGGTAGAACCGGGAGTTATCGAATACTCCAGCGAACACTTTCAAAACCTGAACGTAACTACTGTGCAACTCGAAAGGAGCTTTTAGCAATAGTACGATCTGTTCAGCATTTCCATCAACACCTGTAAGGACACCACTTAAATTGCTTTTGGATTTGAAACAGCCTCAAGGACAGGTAGCGAGGTCGCTTGAAAAGCTACAACAATATAACCTCAGGGTTAAGCACAGGGCAGGCAGGTTGCATAATAATGCAGATGCTTTATTCAGAAGACCTTGCAAGGATAATTAGTGATTCTAAACATTGCCAAAAAATAGATAAACGAGAAGGAATTACTCCCAATAGGCAAATCAAGTTTGAGGTTGATCAGCAGTGGACCACAGAGCAACTTAAAATGGATCAGCTTGAGGATAGTGAACTAGCAGTACTGCTAAAACTTAAAGAATAACATCAACCAAGACCAAGCTGGAGATATTTCAACTTAGGTATTTACTTTTAAAAGTCTGGGAGCTCAGTGGGACTCCCTGACAGTTGAAAGCAGACTTCTTAAACGAGCCTGGGGAAGCACCGATGGAAAGTTAGTGAAAAAAGTTAGTGGTATCAAGGAACAAGGTATCGGAAGTCCTGGAAGAAGTTCATAATGGAAAGTCTGGTGCTCATCTCGGAGTAAAGAAAACGATTAACAAGATCAGCGACAGATTTTGCAAGGTCAACTACCACCAGGATGTGAAATCGTGGTATCGGCAGTGTTCAACCTGTGCCCCAAGTCAAGGACCCAAAACAAGCTCTCGGGGAAAAATGAAACAATATAATGTGGACCTACCGTTTGACCGGATCGCCATTGAGCGTTGCTTTCCAAAAAACAAATAACAGTAGCAAGTATATTTTAGTGACAATTGACTACTTCAGTAAATGACCTGAAGTATTTGAGATCCTCAACCAAGAAGCTGCTACCATAGCAGAGGCCCTCGTGAATAACCTATTCAGCAGATTCGGGATTCCGATAGAGCTGCACTCCAATCAAGGACGCAACTTCGAATTCAAGGTTTTCCATAAAGTCTGTGATTTACTCAGCATCCCTACAGCATGGACTATAGACTTACATCCACAGTCAGACGGCATGGTTGAGAGGTGAAACAACAAGACCATTGAGGAACATTTGTTGAAGGTCGTAGATGAACATCAGAAAGATTCGGACCAAAACATACCACTATTTTTGATGGCTTATAGATCAGTAGTACTTGATATGACAGGATTAACCCCAGTTATGATTTTATTTGCAAGAGACCTCCGTTTACCCTGCGAACTATTATTCGAAACGCGAGACAACAAGAACATGGAAATTCAAGACTACGCGGACACCCTTAAGGGGAAGCTACTATACATCCATCAATTAGTTAGGAAGAACATGAAGAAAGCCAGCGACCGAATGAAGACACGATATGATCTCAAAGCTAATTCTATGGGATTTGTCATAAATGATAAAGTCTTGTTGTATAATCCACAAAGCAAAGGAAGAAAGAAGATCTCCTAAGCTAATGTCAGTACGGAAAGGGCACTATACAGTGATCAAAAAAATTAATGAGGTCGTGTATACAATTCAACAAAGCCTCAGAAGCAAGCTGAAAGTCGATAGGCTCAAACCATATCAGGGAAATGAAGTAACTGATCGGGACAATCAGTTTTAAGCGGGAGGCAATGTCACGGCGACCATCTGTATGTTTTTGGGCTACCCTATACAACCAGCTTGCGTCCTTTACGTCATTTCCGCATGAATCATGGCCTAGCGAGAACATTCCAAAGAGCTCGGTATTCTTCCAGCGGCCTAGCCGAGAATGATATAGAAACAGCACGGACGCTTCCCGATAGATATACTACTGGATATAAATAGGCGCAGAACGCATGTTGCAGTTAGTTAATCATTGAGTGTTGAATTGTAAAAATCTATTAGATGCAAAGTTATAAGAGTAATTTAGTGTGTTTAATTGTATACGGTGATAAAGAATAAATATATTATTACTTTCAAATATTAAAAGTTGTGCTTTTGTCAGAACCTCAGGAAAACATCAATATCAATCATGTTATTGCTACGCAATAATTAAATATTTGTTCTTATAACAAAATGTGTCGTCATACTTTCGTATAAAATTTTGTTTTATATAAAATGCATTGTCAAAATAAATTGATTTCAATACTAATCGCATAAAAAATATTGGTGCAAATAAATTTATTAGGAGAATGGGAACGTTTAATTATACCTATCAATGGCATATCGCGAATGAAAAATACGTAATGTGGGCGATAACTCAAATTGGACTTTAAAACCTTTGGAAGAAAGTGGTGTATATGTAGACATAGCTGTTATACCACATAGCACTATCACACCTGAAACTGCGGAATATATATTCAATAATGACTTTACTCCTGCAATGAAAAATGCATTTAGTTTAGCACCTGCTACGTTTATCAATTTGCACGTCCTGCCATTAACATTTTTCAGACCTCTTCCGCCTCTGCAGGTGAATTCTTTAAATTTTCTTTAAGCTAGAGGTGTCAGACTCTAACTGTCGCCATAAAGAATACTGGCACAGGAAGTTGGGCCTTTTCTTTAATTAGAAAAGTTTAAAATTCGCTAATTTTTACCGAAAAGTGAAGTAACTAAAGCCGTTCTTCGTATTATAAAACTTTTCTCTTTCGGCCATTTTTCAGGACGCTTGGTCACGGTCGGAATTTTTTTTGCGGTTTTTAACTGAAAAGTTTGAAACCCTCGCAGGAAAAAGGGGTTCACATAAAAGAGAAAAATACCAAAACCCCATTTTATTTTCTCGAATACTTTTTACTTCGCAATTGCGACAAATAAAAATCTCCCTCATAAAATAAACGTCATATTTGCGGGCTACTTATACAACGTCGGATTTTAAGATGATTTCTCAAGGGATTACACAATGAATTACCCAAGAAATATGTTTGGTTCTTTCAAATTATTAAAGTAAAGAGAAGAGCGTTATATAATTGAGACTGTCACTTTTTTAAAATCCATATAGTTAAATATTTAACTGTAGTGTTCTGAAAGATATATTATGCCATTACGTTGTTGCATGCAATCTGATATTAAATCAATGAAGTAAAAGATAAAGAACTATGTTCATAAAAGCTCCCTTATGGTGTGAATTCGACAAGCGCTAAGAAAACGCGATTCTTGCTAAAAATAGTTAGATAAATTTGGGCTACTTTCTATAAAAACCTTAATAATAAAGTCGCTAGATAGTATCTCGGCAAATAAACAGCTCTAAATTATGCGCTTAAGTAAACTATAAAGGGCAAACTGGCCATTGCTCGTACAAATGATGACCTGCCTCAAAGTGGTTTTAAAAATTGAGACACTTCCATCTAACATATTAGTCTTCTTCCGTGCTTTACCTTATTAGTTTAATGAGAATAATATTGATATCAGAATATCTTTGACAAAAAGTTATGAATTGTGTCACTATTGTTTATTTCGAAACGATAAGACTTAAGACCTCATTTAAGTTAGATAAAAGTTATTTTGCCATAGGCCAGTTCTCCATCGTTGCTAAATAGTCTGAGGTACTTACTGGAAAATTTTCGAAATTGAATTTTTTAATTAAAAACTTAATTTTAGAAGATTTTTATTTGAAACCGACGTTATTACCTTTTTATATTTATTATCTGTGAATTTAGATTTAGCACAATCCTTATTGTAATAAATTATTTATAATTCATTTATTCAAAGAACTTTTTATCTGTAGAATGATATCTGAAATATAACGAATAAGCTTTACGACGCTCCATGATGAAATCCTCATCATCAGGAGTTTCCTTACCTACGCTTTTGACTCCCTTTCTAAAGCAAAAACATGATGATACTGTTTATTGCGACATATTTCTATAAACGGTCATGTGTCGTAAAGTGAGTATCTAAATTTAATTTAATTGACTACCTGAATCTTAAATTAAACTTAAAATTTTAATATTATGCCAAAATAACTTTTGATTTCCAATATTTTATTTTTACTTTTATTTTAACGGTACACATTAATAACACCTGAACGCCCTGAACAGGTAATTACCAGCAATGGGCTGATACAAAATGAGAAATACAAACAAAAAGAGGGAGGAAAAAAACACACATCATATTTAAACTTAAGAGCTGAGACACCTCCTGAGTTGAGCATAAGCAATGCTAAAAAGATCAAACTGGATTTCTACTAACTAATACTGATCTTGGTTGAACAGAAAACAAATCAAAATTAATAATTCTTAAGTTAACCTTAGCAACTCTAAAATCAATATATTTAATATGCTGTTTTTTTCTTCTTGGTAGTTTCTGTTATTCAAAATATAATATCTAATAAACACAATCTGCCTATTCCTCCTACTTATAAGTGTCTGATAATTAAAAGAACAATAACCTATAAGAGATCATACGCGGAGAGGCGTTATTCCTTCTTACATACAGATATCTCAAAAAGCGTTTCTCGGCTTTTTCAATCAGATCCACATGGCAGTCAGCAGTGGGATTTCAAATTTGTGTCCATAATCAATGTGCGGTCTTACTGTAGTGTTATACAAATATATAATAGTGGATATACCAATTATTTTACTATTCCAGAGGCGAAAATACATATGCTTGTAACACGCATAGAAGCATGACAGCCACTGGAGGATGCGTGCTACTTGCATGTGTAACTCTCGCTGCCATGCCAGCTAGAAAGAACACTAGAATATGGCACGCTAGTTGATCGCAAGACGTTTGATTTTTCTGTGCAAGTAGTGCGTTTTCGTTAAGCGGATAGGGGTGGTGAGGGAAGAAAGCATGCAAGTCGGGTCAAAATATGTGTGAATGACGTCGTTGCCAGTACCCTCGCGTGTGACGAATGGTATTGTCAGCTACTCTACTTTCAACTATAACATTACATTACTGTTTAATTCACTTCTCCAATGAGAAACATACAATTTTAACAAACCAATTCAACACTTTTGCTATAGCTTAGCATAACCCAAACACAAGAAGTTAGCATAAAAGTTACTGACAACAACTGTACCATGCTAGTTTACTAGCAGGTGCATTTTTGATAGTCCAAGAACAAGCAGTCAGCGTACAAGTTACTGGCCATTGTCATGCTATTTTACTTGCATATGTAGCGTTTTAAGATCCTTTACACAAATAGTGCACTATGTAAAAATCGACCTCTCCTATTGGTCGATCCATCTCGTATTACAATAGGTCTTCGTGATGCAAACGATTTCTGTCAAGAGCTCTCGTGGTGTAGAGGTTCAGACAGCTGGGTTTCACCTGGACGGCCCGGGTTCGAACCCCGATGCTGTTTTTTATTTTTTTTTTAGGATTATGTTTCTAAACAGTTTTTCCTTGATTTTAGGTTAGTTTGGGTTAGCACCTGGTTAGTTTCCTTTTCTTGAGCCCCCGTAGCGAGCGGAGGGCCATGCGGATCGACCAATAGGAGAGGCCGATTTTTATATAGTGCACTATTTGTGTAAAGAATCTTATAATGCGCATCTGTATTCTCGTCTTAATGACAACGCCCAAGGACTTAAATGCCTTGCTTGTCATAAAGCTGTAAAGAGCACTGAATTTCATGTTAGTTTGGAAAAAAACTCGAAGGTCCTTCACCCCACTTTTGCGCATAAGCTTTACATCCTTATTAAATACCTATATTTTAAGGGTAGTGGCACACACACTAAAGGGAGATCCTATGGCACTCGCATGCGCGGCTGGGAGCGGGATGATGCGGGCCAAATCCCGGGAACATCTGCTGTGAAAATATCTATAAAATAAAGAAATCTCGGCCACAGGTATGCGGTGTTCCAGACTATCCAGATCCCGGGTCAACTCCGGGTCACCGACGAGACTCACAGCTCTGTTCTGAGTGGAATCCAGCAGCTTTAGGGTGCTCTTATATAGTAATCATTCAACATAACAGTATTTGGTTTCTGGTATATGTCACAACTGAGCATATCCAGAGACATTTTATCATTCCTGAACCAGTCAGAAACTCTGTTGAGGTCCGTCTGGAGCCCTATACAATCATTGGGAAAAATATAATTCGATATATGTAGTCATCCGCAAATAACAGGCTGGCCGACCCAGTGGCCGAACATGGTAAAGTGTTGATAAACAGGGTAAATAACAATGGACCCAAGTTGTTACCTGAAATGTAGCACTGAAAGATTTGGATAAACGCTTTCCTATTTTTTACTTTTTGATATCTAGACGTCAACTGCCTCGAGTTCATGAAACTAAAGAGAGAGAGAGACAGAGAGAGAGAGAGAGAGAGAGAGCGAGCGAGAGATCTGAAAAGCCCAATTTAATCTGCTTGTCAGTGATTTACATTATCAAATGCCTTTTTATAATCTGTATAGACCACATTAGGGTGAGCCTAATCGACAATGGCGCTCGTCGCGCAGTCCGAAATTTGAACAGAATTTGTAATTGCTGACCTATCTGGCATGAAGCCATGTTGATTAAGTGATACCCTCGATTCTACCGTACTGAAGATATCATTGCAAAGAATATATTCGAAAATATTTACTACCGTACTGAAGATATCATTGTAAAGAATATATTCGAAAATATTTGCTAGTACATTAATTATTAGATTTATTGGTCTGTAGTTTTCCATCCAACCAACATCAGGATTTTTGTAAATGGGGGTGACAATAGCCTGCTTCGAGGCAGAAGAAAAATGGTTGCTGGAAAGTGAGAGATTAAAGATGTGTGTTAATGGCCCTAACAAGTGTTCGGCCAGCCCTTTATAAATGTATGCAGGAATATCGTCGCTTCCTGTGGATCTTAAACGTTTTATACTTTCCAACACATGACTCTCTTTTATAAGTCCAAAGTCGAATATAATGATATGTCAATCGAATATGTTTCTCATCGTTTCAAATGAAATATCCAGCGTCAGGGGTTATACTTTGTAGGACCTTTAAACAACCACATGAATAATTTTAAACAAAATGAAATATAATGTACTGTTTTAAATTTTTATTTTCAATCAAAAGGATATCTATGTTTCTCGACCTTGTCGTTCTTCATTGCTTAGATGGTTGCTTGTTATGAAATGAGAGTTTAGTGTCAAAATAGAAAGTACATTATAAATAAATATCAAAAGAAACCTAAATTTGATTTACTGTGTGGATCTTAAGCCAACTAAAATTTTAAATATTTTACTGAAAGAAATTTTTGTTACTAACACAACGATATATCGCTCGGGCACGGTTCTCGATGTCTCAGTATGAAATTCCCACCAGCAAGAATTTTTCTTTTCGTACGGCCCTTACTCTTTTTGTTATAGCAATAGCATTTTACTACTTGCTGCAATCACTTTCTTTAGAATATCGGTTGCTATTAAACTCTTTAGGATATGCATTAATTTTTTTTTATATGTTCGGCACACACACAAAAGGAAGATCCTACACCACTCAACGAGCGGTGCGCGTGCGGTGCGGAGAGAAATCGGTGGCCGTTGGACTTGAAGCGCTGTAGGTTGTATTTTTTGGAGAAAGACCTTACTCAGAAGTCCAATCAAGAGCGAGGTATTCCTCCAGATAAAGGAGTTCCAGTAACAGCGACGTCCTAGGTAGTCGCAACTGAATCGTATGTTGATGAGCAACTGAATCGTATGTTGATGGGCAGCTTGTGTCTGATGGGTGTTTCTGTTTGGCAAAACTCTGGGCGGAATCATAAGTGCCAGCTCGTTCGAACACCTTCCGTAGTAGTATCGATAGTAAAGAGATAGGTCCGCCACTTTTCTTCGGTGTTTAAGACTATCGAGGTATCAGAGGTAACTCTGGGTCCACCACAAGACGGACTGCCGCCTCTGTATTGAATCTAATATCATGAGCAAGTATTTGGGTGCCGAGCACCAGGAACAGTATTTCAGAGATGGTCTTATCTAGGCCTTCTACAGCAGTAAAAGCTGAAAAGGTGTATACATCTTTTTTGCTCTATAGAGTGCTCGTTGCGTTTCAGCTGCTGCCTTGGCGTTCTTGGTGACGTGATTACGCCCATACATGTTGTTTTCTACGTTGATGCCCAGCAAGCTTATGGATGAGGCCAGAGTCATTGTTTGCCCTGTCAATGACAAGTCAGGTCCTGCGGTGTTTGCCTTTTATGAGGAGACAGCTGCTTGAGTCTTTCCTGCCTTAAACTTAACATTGTTTTCCTCACCCTATTCAACGATGGTGTTCATATCCTCATTGATTGCAGCAATCTGATTTTCTCGTTCGCGTTGTGAACGAGCAGCGGTCATGGGAGTACGCAATACAAATGAAAATATAAGAGTGCTATATATCGTTGATATAGAGCGGGAACAGTGTAGGAGATAATATACATCCTTAAGGAACTCCGGCATTGATTTTAAATTCCCCCGAAAGATGTCTATCAAGACCAACTCGGATGCTTCGATTCCTTAAGAAATTGGAGAGCCCTAGAAGCAGTGCTGGTGGCAGTCCATATGCTCCCAATTTGCTTAACAATCAGTATTCTGTTTTGAATTAGCAGTACATATTACCACTATTATTAAATAAGTTTTTTATAAATTTGATTACCTAACTACATAAATATTAAACTGAGATTAAAAATATTGTACTGAAAGAACTTTTTATCTACAATATAAACAAACATATGCAAATCAGATATTTTTCGCGACGATTGAGTACAAACGTTTCTAATACGTACTTAGCAACCTGACCTTTTTTGATTCAGCAAAAATATTGCAGCGCTATGTCTTACCTTATAAGCTTCCGTGACATTAAGTGAGTGTTTAATTTGAAAATAGAGAGTATGTTGGAAAAAACAAATAAATTGAAAGTCAAATTTGATTAACTACAAGAATTTCAAAGAATAAAAATAGGGTACTGAAGCAACTCGTGTATGTCTGTCGGCGTTTCAGTATGAAATACTCTTCATCAGAAGTTTCTCTTCATACGGTGCTAACTTTTCTTCTGTTATAAATCATAATATGATACGAGTGACCGCGATACCTATCTTTAGATGTGTGCCATCAAGATTATATATTATATATCTAGTTTTAATGTAAATGCAAATATAAAAATATTTGTATCTTAAACTATATATATGCGGGAAAATGTGAGGGAAAGTAAAATTCTCTAAAATCACCAGATACAAGAAAATGTTCATATATTTTTAGAAACTTTACACTTTTGGACTTTTTATGCAATATAAGAAACCGTTGTAAGTCATAATTATACTCTTTTCCTTAAAAGTTTCCGTAATTCGCGATATTGTAACTTAAACCAAAAACCATATATTTTGAAGTCCTCGGTATATATAGTAGTGAAAAATTATGTCAAGAAACAATACATATAATTGTCAGATTGACAGATTTTAAACAAATCTAGGTGTAAAACGAAGTATCCCAAAAAACATAATCCTCAGGGTCGATAGAAAGCCTTAAGAAAATGGATAGTTCTAATATCCCCAAGATTTACCTGAATGTATCCTGGCAGGTGGAAAAAATGTGATTGATCGAATTATTTATGCAACATTAGAAAGCCGTTTTACCTCTTAATCATTCCCTTTTCTCTCAAAGCTTCCGTAATTCGCGATATTGCAACTTAAACCAAAAACCATATCTTTTTAAGTCATGTCAGGTCAACAATAATAGTCATGTAAAGCAACAGTTGACAGATACTATTTCTTTTATTTAAATACGGGTCATTATTATTCTGTGCTTGTTTGGACCGCGCTCGTAGAAAAAATATTGTTCCTAACACTTGCGCAAAGTGACTTCTCCGCACTCGACTGATTGACCGAACTCCGCTCGGCGTTGTTCGGTCAACATCAGTCGCGTGCGGAAAAGTATCACTTTGCGTACTTGTTAGGAAAATAACTATGCCAACACTTTTGACTTATCATGAATATAAAAGACAACTTTCCCCTAGTTTAATTGTCTGTGGTCTTACATAAACACTTCCAGACTCCGGCTGCGCAAATATCCTAAACTATATTTACAGCAAAATTAATTATTAATTAATTATATACTATAAATGAATAACTTCGGATCAATTTTGTATATTTTGCTATGCTTAAAAAATGGAAACCTATCAACTCATCATGAATCTAAAAGGTAACTTTCCTCCAGTTTAAATGACTGTGTTACACAAACGCTTCTAGACACCGTTTGTGTAAATCTCTTGAATCATACTCATAACAAATGAATATAAACTCAAAAAAATTATTTCAAAGTATTTTTAAATATTTCTTCTTGTTTAAAAAGTGGCAAACGCTTTTACAACACTATCAACTCAACATGAATATAAAAGACAATTTTTCTTTAGTCTAATTTACATAAACCCCTTCAAAAATCTACTGTACCAATATACTGAACCACTCTTATAACAAAATTAATTTTAGCTCAATTATAAACAATGAAAAAAATATTCTGGACTATTTTTATATATTTCTCTTTGTTTTAAAGGCGGAAAACCATTTGACAACACTATTATGAACGCGAAAGGCAGCTTTTCTCTGGTTTAATTGACTGTACAAATATCTTGAACCATATTTATAGCAAAATTAGTTATAAATTATAGAAAATAATTTATATATTTCCCTTTGCTTAAGAAACGAAAAATTGTTTGATAACACTGTCAATTCATCATGAATATAAAAGAGAACTTTTCTGTGGTTTAATAGACTGTGGTGTGGTCTTACATAAATGTTGAGCAATAATTATATTTATAACAGAATAAATTTTAAATCAATTATAAACTGTAAAAAGTAATTTCGGACTATTTTTATCCCATGTTTAAGAAATATAAAATTACTATCATGAATATCGAAGACAACTTTTCTCTAGTTTCATTGAATGTGGGTTTACAAAAACCGTTCCAGACATCTGCTGTGCAAATATCCTGAGCCATACTTAGAGCAGAGTCAGTTTTAAATTAATTATGACCTGCAAAAAATATATTCGGATTATTTTTACATATTCCTCATATTTAAGAACTAAAAAACGAATTCTAGATAAACGTCCTTCTCTTTTTCGACAAGGCATTAATTTTATTTAAATACGCCCACGTATTTTCTTATGAATTCTCGACAGACGTATAAAGTATAAAATAATAATTCTAATTGAGCATGACATAACTTCGTTTCTATTTCTGAAATACTTCCATCATTTAAGTGTCACAACAATTATTATAAAAAACATGAAACTGGCAAAACTTCGTTGGTATAGGCATTTAGGGAAATTTCGCTTTAAATGGAACAAAAATAATTTTATTATGTAAATAAATTTAGTATGTAAATAAATTTAATTTTTCTCGAAAATTCAGCACGGCTAACATGTAAGTCTCAAAAGGTTTTTGATTTTCTATGGATCATAAAAAGTAGGTTGACGCAAACATTTGGGAAAAATCTAGGGTTAATAATTCATTTAATTGGTTATAAATTACGATTTAAAAAAAAAACCTGTATCTGGCAAATGTCAAAATCCGAATATTAAGTCAACTCAGATATGCCCAAAAGGATCCTCGCTTTTTTTAAGCGTTATAACAATTTTTATAGAAAAAACTCACATATTATGGTATATAATATTTATTTTGTATAATAATTTAAAAACACTTGGCATGCAATAGACAACCAGCTGATCGGAAAAAATATTTGGTCATATGATACTCTATTAAATAGTATACTTTACCTAAGTAGCCCTAAGGGAAATAAAAACTTTAAGCCCTATGCCATACATTTTGAGTAGTGCATGTGGAAGCTGTGGAAAAGTGAAAATCCGTAACCCAAGTAGCGGCAAATTTGTCAAATATTTTTGTGCGGCTTTTTGAAATTTAGTTGGTGCTTAGATCTGCGATTAAAACACTCTGAACGCCGCGCCGTACAAAAATAATGCATCGGGAAAAAAAGAAAAAATTTAATTTTCGGAAGATTGACCTCTGATACGAAAGCAATAAAATTCTGTACGGCTTTTGTGAAATTAAATTTTATATTGATGTATATATTATATATTGAGGATATATTATTTCGCTATGCCAGCTAAATTTGTGTAGCTCAGGGGTAGTAAACGAGAGATCACTCCCTTCCCTTAGACTGCGGGGGCAAGATCATCTGATTATATATTCTATAAATCTTTTGAAAAAGTTGAGCCGTCTAAACGTTGCAACTAATACTAATATAAATAAATAAACTACCCTCAGGGTAGGGTGAAAAGTACATTTTTTCAGGATTAAATCATTTGAAACTGTACCGCAAACGATTTTTTAAACCAATATAAGCAAGAACTACTACTGTGTGTACGGCTTAGTAGCCGTACAAAAGAATTAGTGATTTCCAAAAATTAAAATTTTTTTTATAAAATGGTTAGAATTTTAATATTATCATCATTTTGCTTTCTTTAAGTATTAAAGAATACAGGAAAATATATGCCGTACCTTTTCACTTCTAACAGTAGAAAATTTTTTTTATGTAATTTACATAATTGGTTCATTAAATAATGTGCGGCATTTACAAAATGTCATTGGCAATAATAAAAAGTGATGAAAAAAATGCCGTACACTCTAGATGAGGCTGAA
Organism: Pissodes strobi; assembly: GCA_016904865.1. NCBI lineage: Eukaryota > Metazoa > Arthropoda > Insecta > Coleoptera > Curculionidae > Pissodes > Pissodes strobi. The sequence goes on along the minus strand of MU182787.1, from coordinate 190,896 downwards.
GACCGGTACAAATATTTTTTTCTTCAAACGTCAGTAAATCCGTCATTACTCGACTGTGTAGGCGGCCGTGAAGTTTCGTTTTTCCTCCGCCGGAGCTTTACTTTTCACTTTTCCGCCGGCGGAGGTAAAAGTGTTGTCATAGCAACATAGATACAATACAAACAGACAACAAAATAAGCGTCAACAACTCAAGATTTATTAAACTACAATTTGTATTTACCACTCAATTTGTGACTGCATTTCTAAAAATCACTAATTTAGGAACAAATTGGTTATTATTTAATCGAACTTACTCAATAACTGCTTATCAATACGGAATTAAAACGCAATCGGAGACGCCATCTTAAAAAATAATTATTGTTGACAGTGTCCACTGACAGCTTTATGTTAAATTCATCGATACCGGTCTAAGCAAGGCCACCTACGACCGTGGTCTAAGCCGCCTTGCGAACCCATTTATCTTTAATAATAATTAGATATTATTACTATTAAAAAGAGATGTTTTTGCATTAATTTGTCGACATTTGAAGAAAAAACAGCATATTTTATTTGGAGGAAAAGTTACTTTTCATGGCTTGCTCTCTATTACCAGCCTCACTCCGTTCGGCTGTTAAACACGAGCGCGCCATGAAAAGTATCACTTTTCCTCCATATAAAATAATATACTATTTTCTTCAAACGTCAGTAAATCCGTCATTACTCGACTGTGTAGGCGGCCGTGAAGTTTCGTTTTTCCTCCGCCGGAGCTTTACTTTTCACTTTTCCGCCGGCGGAGGTAAAAGTGTTGTCATAGCAACATAGATACAATACAAACAGACAACAAAATAAGCGTCAACAACTCAAGATTTATTAAACTACAATTTGTATTTATCACTCAATTTGTGACTGCATTTCTAAAAATCACTAATTTAGGAACAAATTGGTTATTATTTAATCGAACTTACCCAATAACTGCATAACTGCTTATCAATACGGAATTAAAACGCAATCTTAAAAAAATAATTATTGTTGACAGTGTCTACTGACAGCTTTATGTTACAAATTATATTCACCGACACCGGTCTAAGCAAGGCCACCTACGACCGTGGTCTAAGCCGCCTTGCGAACCCATTTATCTTTAATAATAATTAGATATTATTACTATTAAAAAGAGATGTTTTTGCATTAATTTGTCTTCATTTGAAGAAAAAACAGCATATTTTATTTGGAGGAAAAGTTACTTTTCATGGCTTGCTCTCTATTACCAGCCTCACTCCGTTCGGCTGTTAAACACGAGCGCGCCATGAAAAGTATCACTTTTCCTCCATATAAAATAATATACTATTTTTTTCAAATAAGAATTCCAAAGTTGGACTTTGTTGCTAATTTTTTTCAAAATCCTATAGTGCTCAACTCTATTTTCAGATAAATATGTTCTTAAAATTCTGGGTTACGAGAGATGTTATTATGAAAAATTCCAGCCCTTCGTAATTTAATGGATAATATTGTAAATAAATGTGCAGCTACAAATAGTATTTTCACCAGCCAGTATACGATGTCCTTTGTGTGTGTGGATTATATAATATGTAATGCAGTTCTTCAGGTTGTTTTTGCAATATTTTTTTATTAGTTTGGGTTAGTTTGAGGTATACAAAAAAAAAATTATTCAGTTAAATTTATACGTCTACATTTAAGCACCCTATTCGAAAAAATGTTTAAATATTAATTTTCTCTCATACCACGGTCGAAGGCGGCATTTCGCTTACGGCTTATATATTATATTATTATTACTTTTTTAGAGATCAGTTTTCCGAAAAAAAAAAAATTTCTATTCTTTCCAGTTGCATTGTTTTTGTACGACATTCAGAGTATATTGATCACGGTTGTAAGCACCAACAAAATTCCAAAAAGCCGTACAAAATATTTGACAAACTCACCCCACTTGTATTATGGATTTTCACTTTTCATAGTTTCCACATGTACCACCCAAAATGTACGGTCCATTAGGGCTACTTAAATTATACTATTTCAAGGTATATCATAATATCACCTCAAAATATTTTCGATGAGCTTGCGGTTTATAATCCTATATCGCATTTTTGACATGCATCGTGTTGTTGCTTTCTGGTGACATGCTGCACACCTCGTTTGTTTGTCTTGAGGTATGACGAAATGATTTAATTTTGTTTTGGACTAATAGTAGATAGATTTGTGATCGTTCTTCTAAACGGTAATAGCGGTACGATAAAAACTTATATTTTGGTCGCATCGGTAGATTCTTGTCATGCTCCTATTATATAGTTTTACGTTATGCAGTTCTGTTTTGATAAATTAGTCTTTTTTTGGAAGTAACTTTTACGGATTTATCATACCGGCACGGCGGGCGGCGGCGCGCGGAGATTGAACAGAGAGTAAAACTATTAATGCCATTCCACTTTATAAATAATAGTACGTTGCAGTCTGCATCTTTTTGAAGTCGTAAGATCCAAGTTTAGACTTTCATGCGCTTTGAATCTTGAATACCCTAAATACGATTGTCACGCATTGTCCAAATATACTTCTTTCATTTAAATTTTCTAGTAACACAACAAAGGAAAAAGTTGTCAACAAAAAAATTAAACTATAAATATTTTGGCCTAAGAACATCGGCATATTCTAGACCAACAGATGTTTCCACACTTCAATGTGAGTTTGGCTAATATTCCTGGAAGCTTCCTGGCAACGCTCAAACTAATTTATGTATCCTTGTGTGGTGGTGCCAGGCACTTGATGTCACAGCTCTTTGGAAATTCGCCAAAACACTCAGAAGAAGCACTCCTGTAATTTTTTTATTTAGTCAACACATAGTGTTTGATTTTTCTGCGGGGAAGAGCGATTTGTTCCTTTTGATATTTTTGCTACAAGTTCCTCATCAAAAATCAAACAAAAGAGTTCATAAGGAATATTATACTCGGACATCACTCATACAGTAGGATCCACCATTGCCACTGGAGGTTACAGTTGTGCAAACTGGGAGGATCTAAGAGAGTTCTAAGTGGATTTTCCTTGGCTCGACGCCTGTTTTGGCACTGACGACCCGTTAGGCTGTTGCGAAGAGATTACTCAAGTAACCGCCTCAGGAATGGAAGTATACATCCCAAATTCCATCAAGTTACCGTCAAAAGGAAAGCCCTGGTTCGACAGAAGCCCTGGTGCGAAAGAGCTGTAGGTAGTAAACAGCAAGCTTGCAAGTACTGGCAACAACATAATTATTGCACTCGACGCGCGTTTCGCTAACCAGCATCATTAGAAGATGAATAAAACGGTAGTTATTCCTAGGATTTGGCCCGCATCATCCCGCCCCCAGCAACGCCTGTCAGAGAGTCGCGACAGACGACAAGACCGCACCCGTTCGTTGTACAATCACCTAGAATGTTTACAAGGACTTCTTTATTTGGCGCAATGCATTACTGCAGTTTTAATTATCTCCTGATGATGTTAACATGGCTAGCGAAACGCGCGTCGAGTGCAATAATTCTGTTTCAGTATTGTGGATAAAACTCCGTTATAATGCATTTTGCCGGTTCCAAACCTCAACATGAGTAAGTAATAAATTTACAAAATCGTCTCTTCCACCTTTGACGAACGAACGCGACGTCACGGCAACTACAGCTAAGGAAAAACAAACATGCACGACGAAATGTTGTCATTGCATCCCCATGGCTCTACCCACCATATCCAACATAAACACTACCATGATAGAGTTAAAGTTTCACTACCGTGGCACTCGTAAAATCCTGAGCTAGATAAGCAAACGCACCTGAGCCAGATGGAATACCTGCCATCGTTTTAAAGAACTGCGCAAACGAACTAACACCCATTTCTTCCACACATTTTTCTCTGTCTTACCGAAAAGGGATTTACCCTTCTTCTTGGAAAGTCGCGCGAATACAACCTGTTCCAAAAAAGGTAAGAAAACCACGTCCTCAAACTATTGCTCATTTGCTTTACTTGCAATATTCAAGTACCTCGAAACTAACAAAATAATTAGCGATAGCCAATACGACTTCCGCGTATGTCACCCATACATGAGGTAGGGTAATTGAGAACTACGGAGAATCTCGAGCGATTGCGTTTGATATTTCGAAGATATTTGACAGAGTTTGGCTTGACGGATTGCTCAACAAGCTTCCATCCATCGGACTATCAGCATTTCTCAGCAGCTGGCTTGCCAGTTACTTACCTTAAGAACCGAGCTCTGCACGTTACAGTTGATGGACACATCTCAGACACATTCACCGTTAATGCGGGAGTGCCTCATGGCTCAATATTTTAACCAAGTCTATTCCTCATCTATATTAATGACCTGCTGACCGCAACCAATAATCCTGCAGATGACAGTACCTTTCTCTCCCAATTTAGAACAGAAAAACCTTTACCTGCTACTCAGACTTATCACCGCCGACAGGAGCAGATTACAACAGTTAATCAAGATCTGGAGAAGGTTCGAATCTGGGGCGACAGGAATTTGGTCCCGTTCAATGCAGCAAAAACCCAAGTAGCCGCGTTTACCAAGAAAGCCATTAGGGCAGGATCGGCCATTTCTTAATCCTCGTCTATCGGATTACTGGGTGTCTCGGTCAACAGCAATATGTCCTGACATGATCACGTTGCTAATATCGTAGAATCAGCCTCGCAGAAGCTTGGTGCACTATTTCGCAACAAAAAAAAACTGTATACACCGCAGCAGCTGCTCTTACTCTACAAAGCCCAAATAACGCCTTACTCAGAATATTGCTCACACGTCTGGGGTGCCTCACCTAAGCACATCCTAAAGCTGCCGGATTCCATCCAGAAGAGAGCTGCAGTCCTCGACCCGGATTTGACCAGGAATCTGTATAGTCTGTAACACCGCAAATATGTGGCCGAGATATTTTTACGAAAGATGTTCCCAGAATCTGACCCACATCATCCCGCCCCAGCAACGCCTGTCAGACAGTCGCGACAGACGATAAGAGCCCAGACGTTGTTGTACAACTGGAAACACCTAGAACGCCGCTTTACAAGGACTCCTTTATTTGACGCACTGCATTTCTGTGGAACTCACTCCCAGGGCATCTGTTTCCCCCTAATTATAACCTACAACTATTCAACAACCGTTTCAATTAACATCTTCGCACATACACCGCTCGTCGAGTGCCATAGGATCTCCCTTTAGTGTGTGTGACACTATTAAAAAATACTACAAACTTTAGGTTTATCATAAATAACATCATTGGTCTCTAAGCCATCATTCACGCAATGGCAGTTTTGTTGCCTTTACACTTTTCAGGCTAGGTAAATGGGATTTCATCTTCCGACTACCATTCGTTATCATTCCAGAACATATTTTAAAGCATGTCGAAGTTATATTCGTCTCCTGAGTCTCCATCGGTTAGATTTTCGGCATTATTGTTGGGTGGAAATAACGTTATAGAGTTCGCATATATTTCATTATCTACTATCACAGCCAGCGCTTCATGTAAGGAAAATCTATAGAAACAATAATAATTATCATAAATGCTCTTTTAAAGGACGTACCTAGTTCCTTTATAACGGTAATAAGTTTTCTTAATAAATGAAGAACTTGAGGAAGCTATTGGGAACATGCAATTTTTTTGAAAGTACATTGTATTGAAATTTGTCATAAAGTTAATAATGTATATTATATGTGCCAATTGTACTAAATATAGGGCATTAGTTTTTTGTACTGAGTAACAAAAGGACTACATAAAGAATATAGTAATTACTCACAAATCTGGTGGGTATTAAGTAACTAAAATTACAAATGTACTAAATGAAAAACTTTTGTATTCCATGCAAAACTTTAATCCAAAAGGACGTCTAATCAGCGTATCAGAGCGCTTTCGGCCTTAGCCATCATCAGTGTTACTCGTCAGTTGGAACAAAAGAACACATCCACAAGAGGCACAAATAACATCAAAACGACAATGGTCACATCAAAATTTAAAAAACACTCTACATTATAAGAAAGGTTCACATAATTTAAACATTTAACAAATTAAAGCCGGACGTGACGTGCATTTGTTAAATGTTTAAATTATGTGAACCTTTCTTATAATTTAGAGTGTTTTTTAAATTTTGATGTGACCGTTGTCGTTTTGATGTTGTTTGTGCCTCTTGTGGATGTGTTCTTTTGTTCCAACTGACAAGTAACACTGATGATGGCTAAGGCCGAAAGCGCTCTGTTACGCTCATTAGACGTCCTTTTGGATTAAATTTTTGCATGGAATACAAAAGTTTTTCATTTAGTACATTTCGTACATGCACACAGCCTTCACTCTTCATTTAAAATTACAAATGGCGTATTTAAAAAAATAATATTTACAAAAAAATCAAAACCTACTTTGAAAACTTGACCACTAATTCAGTGATCGTCAAAGATTGCAAATTCTCACTTTCCAATGATCGAGTTATGTTACCAGAAGCATATGGAAAGCACTGTGTTGATTTAAATTTTTTAATCAAAAAACAAACAAAAAAAGGAATGCAATGAGTAATAATTAATTCCATCAAAATGACATCAACTACACTTACTTTAAATGCAGATAAGTTGTCTATTCCACATTCCAATACAGCTTCTCTTCCAAGAGGTACAGTTACATTTAGGATCGGGCCGGTGAAATTTGGGATTTCTGAAAAAAAAAACAATTTGAGAAAAAAATTTTGAAGCTGCCGAACACAACATTATTTATATTCAGTGTATGTCCTTTGCTAGAATTGGAGGAATATGTACATTTCTCGATCGATACTAACTTAATAGGAAACCTGCTAGCATATATGGTGTATGCATCTGCCTCATAAATAACTTAACGGATTTTTCTTATTTTGGTATCATAAAGAAGTCTTTTCTATACGCAAAGTAGTGTCGAAAAGGAGCTCTTTTCGACAGTATGTTTCTTGATTGGTTGCCATGATATTAACAAAATTGTTCAATGTCAAGGCTCACTAGCATGAATTTCGACTTTTTGAATGTGATTCCTAATAATACAGACGTCAAAAGTGACAAGATGGCAGTTCAACTTTTGATCGCGACTTAAATAAATTAATGTTTTTCATTAAAAAACGTGCAAAATAGAAAAAATAGTATAAAATACACGTTTTAATACATTTAGCGCACTCGCACGTTAGGAAACTCCCCGCAAGCGGGTCGTTTCCTAATTTCATGCTCGTGCGAAAAAATGTGGTCTTTTAATAGTATATTGTGTAACAAGTACGTGAAGTCAACTTTTATACACGAATGTGAAGTTTGCGGCCTGAGCCGAAGGCGAGGGTCGCAATATCACATGAGTGTATAAAAGTCTTCACGCACGTGTTGCACACTAGACTTTTTCTAGGACCGTAAATTTTCGGAAAATGAATTTATCTTATTTTGGTTTTGCCAGGATACAAATTTTTGATAAGTACTTTCGTACATTTTGAGCGATTTGCTCGGCAATAAGGACTCGCTTGCAATATTGGCTGCGGCTGATATTTCTGGTCGAGTACTACATAATTCCAGATCAGAATCTGAGTCCATAGTTTTGAAATTTCTAACAATATTTGCACGATCAACGTAATTACACAATAATTATTCTTTTTAATGACAGTTGTCATAGCTCGCAAAACTTCAATCAAAATAGGACAAGCATAGCCACCTGTTCATTTTGGATCCGCGCGTACATGGGCTCTTATGGAAGTATGCGTGAAATAAATCCCATAAGGAATACGTTGTACTTCACGCACCGGTGCGTGAAATTGTACTTCACGCATTAGTAGTGATGCGTGAAAGCATATTTCACGCACGGTCGTAGAAAAAATTAGTATTTTAGTTTACTATATACAACTTCTAGTGTTTGTGCGTTTGTCATTTATCTATTAAAATACGTAAAATGCCACCATGGGATTGGTATTTTCCGAGTCCTAATGGCCTATGTCTAATGTGTCAAAAAACCATTTAAAATGCTTCACACAAACCCACATTAACTTGAAAAATATAAAAACTTGCACAAAAACCTTAATAACTGGGAAACAAAATTGGTGGGCCACTTTGATCCACCACAGTCATTAGCATCAGGAAAGCCTTTAACAGCCGTGGTAGGCCAGACTCACCCATCACCCATAGAAGAGCGTCACGCTCGTTTATTTTTGGAACGTTCACTATTCGTTGGCGGTCAAACGCAGTTTTGCATTTATGATCTCCCGTGCTGTGTCGCGTGCTATGTTGAGTGTGTAAAAATTACTTACGAACAACAACAGATGCCTATAATGTTTATGATATCTGATGAATCTGATTTTTCACCAGATATGTCTGAATACGAACCACTTTCGGGAAGTAGGGGCAAATTGGGTGAAAATACGCAGCGGGAATATGTGTGCATCTAAATACCGCCAATATATTTATTGTTTGAAATTAGAAACGTGATGCCATCTACATTTAAACCGCCAAACTCTTAACTAACATGTGTTTTGCGATCAAAAATTAATTAGGAAGCCAACATTATTGTTTGTGAGGTTACATTATCTTATTTTGCTGGATGTAACGGGCTCCGATTAACTATACGCATTTATTTTTTTTTCTGGACGAAATGGCGAAGGACCAAAAGAAAAATTTACGTACGTGGTACTATAGTCGACTAAAATTGATCTATTTCTGGAGGGAAAATAATCAAACATCATATTATTTATTAAAATAGACTACAAAAATTAGATAATCACCACAATGGGACTAGTATTGGAAAAGCATGGAACCCAATCCATTAAACTAGGTATTCTAAAGCAAATAGATCATATTTATGTCTTGATATATCAAATGCACATGCTTTCTTTTGAACGAATTAACTTTACACACACGATATATTGTTGCAGCTGGAACTACAAAGCTTCGTTGTATATTGGTATTTTCTCCTGGGTTTTGTCCTATCATGCTGTCTTTCTAAATGGAGAAAGAAACCCTTCTTCTAATCATTTGGCTTGGTTTCATTATTTCAGTTCGATAATACACCTTGATGGCCATCCACGGTTTTCGACCTTGCTAATTATGGATCTTTAATTGCTGATTCGAAGTATTTTGGAATCAAGAATATATTTTCGCCTTTCTTGGAGGGTTGTGTCTAAAATAAAACAACAGTGATAGATTGTTTACAGATTAGCCGAGTAATTGGAGTTTGGACTATAATGCATGCCGAGTTATATTTTAAGGTTATTTAGGGATATCTAGCACTGTAATTATGACTTACTTTTTGTACACTTGATGGTCATTCTGTGGTAATTTTCTCGTTGATTTATATTTGATAATATATTGTTTTGCTTGGGTGATTATGGAATATTTTCATTTTGGGAATGAAACATTGACGTTTGTTAGAAGTATGTTATGTCACTCCGGTTTTAAACCATAGACTACACGACCGGTGGAAAGCGCATCGGATCCCTCCGTCGATATCGACTCGAGAACCACTCTAATTCGCGTTGCATTTATTGTAGGATTTAGCTATCATACGCTCGAATTTGCTGATTATATCAATATTTAGCCCTCTAGGCTTGCATATTGACGCAGTGTTACACGGACTCTCCATTATTAAAGTTCGATAATATTTCAGCTCGGAGTAGATTCTACCGACGCGAACGAAATTGGTCTATGTTTCACATAGTCTGTGGAGGATAATTTTGGCGGTATAAGTGACAGCTTTCTGGACAAGCGCGTGGCCTTCACGGTCGACACGGTTGCCAAGTTAATGCCTTATTTGGCATAATGCTATTAGTGGCGCGTGTTGATTGTAATTTTAGACTGCCGTATAACGCGTGGGTTATATATTCCCACCAAGCATATAAAAGTAGATTCTAACTGATTTAAATCATTTCGATAATGAGTTGCTTTAGCGCTTATTTTGGCGAATCCGGTAGTATGACATCATAACTTTCTAGTACTTTGTCACAAATAGGGACGCTTCTGGCAACATAGTATGTTGGGCCGGCGCGATGTTAATTCTGCTAGCCTCGTCATTTCGGAGCAAGCCAATTTAGTCTTTATGTGATCTTGAAGGAACCAGTAGGTTTCAGTGCCGAGCTCTCGAAATTGGGAATTTTCGTTGAGATACTGATATTTAGTGTGAAATATACAGTGCCCTAGTTAGGGGATTATTCAACGAAGCCCTTGAGCAGGATTGTGGTCGTCGATGGTATCTCGTCTGATGGATGATTGTAGATGAAGGAAGATTTGTAGATTCGACCACCTGCACCCACGTTTGGGGATTTGATTTTCGAGAGCTGCCACACACTTGAACCCCGTTTAACATCTAAAGGGGGTTTTCCGTTTTCCTTTTCCTGTTCCTGTTTTCTATCTTTGGATTTCTGTTTTTCCGGATTTTTGGAATTTTATTTTTGGATTATTGGTTTTTATGGGCCTTCCATTGTCCTCTTACGTTCCGGTTTCCTACCTGGGTTTCGAGACTGCATACTGAGACTCCTCTGACAACACGTGGTTTCGGAGTAACCATCAAGTTGACTGCGTGTCTCGCTGTCTGATTCAAGCCTCAACGCATACGGAGTGTGTCTTTTCAACCTTGACGCTCCAGTGATTCGACGAACACCTAGATCCTGGATGAACTCACTGTTGGCTTGATAACGTATCAGATAAGTCTTAAGTTAGGATATTATCTAGTATATTTTGGGACTTTTATTTCATTTTATTATTGTGTTTTATTTGATTGGTGATTTAGGGCGACTTAAATTAAAGTTTCGGATGAGTTTGCTTAATGAAAGTATTAATGGTTTGACTTGATTTAAAAGATAGCTACCTTCAAGTTATTTGGGAGTAACGAATTATTCTCAATAGTTAGCATATGTATACTGGATTATCCAGCTAATCCGGATAGTTTTGGCGTGTTATTAATTCATTTCAGCGTAGTCTTGTTCGCGTGTTTTACTTCTTTTCAGCGTCGTATAACATAAATATTTTGGAACTGCTCGCATATAACCATAGCGTATCGACGCGTAATCATATAGGTTTACCTCTGATACGGATACTATTTAATAGGTGAATATTTTACTTAGATGAATGTACCGTATAGGTTGATAGCACCAATCAAGGGCATGTAAACGACACGTGATCACGTATTCGTATTTATAGGGCGCCGTAGTTATAACATAAAGTACTATTTAACATTAAACCGTTACTTTTAATATTCCATCTTTAGCAAACATTTATATATTAATTGTCATAGCTACATATACAAGAAATTCTTCTTGTAGCAATTATTTTCCTTATTTAATTCAAAAGTATAGTCACCAATACGGAATATACACTTGTTATTTTTGTTTAATTGGGGTGATATTTCTTTTTGTTTCCCCTTCCAAGTTTTTCAATAGGTTACAGCAGGGAGGAGAGCAATTCGTGGTTATTGGTCGAATCTCACTGAAGATCCAGCATCAGGGCATGGCGATAAGTTAACCGCGTGGCGCTCAGGCATTATAACTCACCACGACCCTTCTACACTGTCTAAAAGCTGGGGGCCGCCATTGTTCCTGCACTAAAGGCTGTACCACCGATTGTGAACTTGGAGATTTTTGTGAAGTTGGAGATTATTGTAAACTTGTATATTTATGTAAATTAGGTTTGTATTTGTTTGGGAACTGAGCGTTACATGGAGAATAAAATAAGCCGTAAGTACGCTATATTTTTCTTAATCTGGATAAATCTGGTATCAAACAAAAGCATAATCTTCTCTAAATATTATGGTTATATTAGCTTTTAATTTTTATTTTCTTGCAATTGTTAGAGGAAGCAAGATTAGAAAAATTGCCTGATCATGTAATTATGCGCATTTTCGTTTGGGCAACTGTGCGTGCGCATAGCTATCCGACTTAGTTTGAAATCAGTGTGTAGGATTTTTTTAATGTAGAAATTTTGTATATTAGATGCCGAGAAAATATGAAAGGAAAACTGAAAAGGGAAAATGGACTGTAGTGCAGTTGAGAAATGACATTACAGATATTTCCAATGGATGTTCTATATGATCTGCTAGCAAAGAACATTGAATTCCGGAATCAACAATTAGAAAAAATAAAAATTATCGGAAGAAAGATATCAGCCTATGAGCCTGGGTAGAGTGGTTAGTTTGGGTTAGTATGACGGAAGAGCAAGAAGTGGCAGACCATGTCATTAAACTGGCGAAAATGTTTCACGGATTAAAGTCATTTCAGCTTAGGAAACTAGAAAACCAATATGCGGAAGCTAATAATGTTCGCCATAAATTTAATAAGGAAAGAAAACTAGCTGGAAAATACTGATACTACAATTGTATCGAAAGACATCCAAATATGAGGCTACTAGCGTTAATCGAATCCAAGCTTTTAACCAAAAATCCGCAACATTTTTGTTCTCAAATCTAAAGATGGTATATGACAAATATAAGTTTACTCCGGACAATACTTACAACGTAGATGAAACCGGAATTACAGTCATTCAGAAGCCGGTTAACTGTTTGACTCCAAAAGGAATAAAGCAACTTGGTTACAAGACATCAGCAGAGAGAGGAAAAAATGTAACAGCAATTTGCTGTTGTAATGCAATTGGAAGGTACATAGCATCAATGTTTATTGCAACCCTTAGATCTCACATTTTTCGGCCCTTTAAAATCAGCATACAATCAAGAATGCGACTTGTTTTTGAGAAGTCACGAAAGAATAACAACGTATGACTTGGCTGAAATTTTCAATAAAGCTTTTATTAAACTATCGACGATGGAAAAAGCGATATCCGGGTTGAGGTCTGCAGGTATATATCTCTTCCAACCAAAAAAAAATTACATTGCTTACTTTGCACCAGAATCCCAATTTCGACCTGTTAATGACGAGAATATATTAACTGGCAACACAAAAATAAAAACTTGTCTTCCAAGCCTAATGACGCATGTGTGATTTCAAACACCATAAAGTCAACCATCAATAAGCAAAACATTGGAGTCAGCATTCCAACGAAGATCAAGTAAAACGGAAAATCTAATAACTGAGTCATTAGCAAGTAGCAGTTCTGAGCTGGCATCTAAATCAAGGTCAGGTAGAACTTCACCCTCAGAAACTATTGTCAAACGATTAGAAGTTAAACATGTAACAGCGGAGACTTTAGCTCCCATTCCCTGTACTAGCATCATGAGTAAGTATCAAAGAAAAAATAAGCAGAAAAGTAGTATACTGACAGCAACACCAAACAAAGACGAGTTAAAAGAGGCAGTAAAGAAGAAACAAGCATGTCAAAAAGAAGTTGATCGCCGGAGTAATCCTACTAAAAAGATCAGTAAAAAAAACAAAGGCAAAGGAAAGTTACAACGTAAAAAGTAAACTGTTTGAAGAGAGTGATAGCGAGGTTGAATCTATCGACAAAGTCAGTATGCTTTGCGATGACGAAGAATGCGATGATTATCCAGATGTAGACGAAAATCAGTGTTTAGTATGTGGAGAGCTTCCCACGAAATCTGAAACCTGGTATAGGTGCACTGTTTGTTCGAATTGGGCTCATGCTCTTTGCACTGGAATGACTCCCCAGAAAATAACATTTGCGACCGTTGTGATTAGAAGACTTTATATTTCTAGTTGAATTTAATGTGTTTATTTCCTCTTTTCATTTATTTTTTACGCATTTTTGTACCTAACTGTTTCAGAATAAAAGCGATAATTTTGTGCATTGATATCTGTATATATTTTTTAATTAATATACGAGAAAAAAAAATCAAGTTGTAAAGCGCCCATTCACCCGGTAACGCGCCAATTCACCCGCTTTATGCGTCTAATCACCCCATACATGTATGTTAACTGTGCGCAGTGTAGATTTTTTTTAAATCGTTGTATATCATTTATTTAGCTTGAATGATTAGCTTAATATAGGCCTTAATGTAGGGCACACTTCAAACTATTTACCAAGCTTCTTGGCGATTCCACTTTACAAAAACTTGTTTCAAAACAAATTTGAAAATTGTAGACAGTTACCCAAATTTCCCCTAGTGATTCCTCGTTATCTAATTCAGTCTGCCCAAAGAAAAAGCAAAAAGCAAAAGAAAAATACGTATCAGGAAAAGATACAAAATGCCAACCATCTACTAGCCAAGGGAAGTGTGTACAGCATCGACGTCTACCGTAAAAAATCTATCCGATGGTGAAGCTTCAATTCAACGTGCGATTATTTGAGGTCTTGTAACTGGAGAAAATATAAAATTCTTTGACTTTACAGGACTATATCCTGGTGTTCGTGCAGAGATTTTTGACAACTATGAAAAATCGCCTTATAACTTTTTCAAAATGCTTATTACCGGTAAGAAATATTTGAATGTTGTTGAAGAACCAAATAGATACGCGGTTGAAGAAAAAAGCACAAATGTTTTTAGAAGCGCAAGAATAAGCCATTGGAAGGACACAGTCCAAGAATAAATGGAAAAGTTTGTAGGTTGCATTATGTGGATGGGCGTTTTATATATGCCCTATATTGGTAAAAAAAAATTTTATATCATAATAACCTATGTAAGATAAATTGAAAACATGGCATTTTTCCAACAATATCAAAAAAGATGATACTGATAGGTTATAATATATAAGGGAACACCACATATTGAAAAAACTCGAATGTCATTTCAATCCAAAATTGTACCAGGTAAGTACATTTGTATTGATGAAACTGTATAGTGCCGTCTAAAGAAAAATTTAAATTTAAGCAATATATTAGCATAAACCTAACTACTTCGAAGTAGTTAGGTTTATGTTATTAGTAATAAAAGTTACAAATTTGGTATTAAAATTCTACAAGCTATGTTCTTGAGGGAGGGTATTTGTATGATCTAATAGTGTATTGTGAGCAAGGCAGAGACGTAGAAAAAACTGAAACAGTACCTACTCAAGTTGTCCTCAGTGTGATTCATGATTTGGTCGGCAAGGGCCGACAATTTTTATACGTCAATTGAATTGTTGGCCAAAAACCTACCTAATGAGAATGATTAAAAGTAATAGGAAACTAATCGAAAGAACGTGGTACAAGGAAAACTTAAAACACGAGAATTTTATGCAGAACATGGATATTTGTTGAAAAGTGGCGGGACAAATGGGACATCATTATGCTAAACACTAAATTCGCTCCAGAAATGTTTACTATTCGAAAACGGAGGCAAGAAAAAGAAAAACCTAAATCCATTTTGGAATACAATAAACATAAAAGCTACATAGATATATCAGGTAGGACTACATTGCAGTTTCTATGTTCGCTTTTAAATATGTTGTGTCTTTTTTAGACCAAATAAAAGCATATAATAAGAAAGGCGTCAAGTGGTACGCAGTTACCGTAGAACTGGTTGACGGCGCAGCGGCGCCGGCGCCCTTCGGTGCTTTAGTAAATGCCTATTGGATCCATCAACATGTCACAAACAACGAAATAAGCATAACGCAATTTTGAGAAGAGGTTATAACAAGTAACATTGTAGGGCTATACTTATTAAAAGTGAATATTAATAGTTTAATTTTATTTCTTATTGGTCATAGTGCGACAGAGGTTGCCTGATATGGGTGAGAAGTCAGTAGAATCTCAGGCTATAAAAAAAAATTGTTCCGATTGTTATCGTAAGGATGCCACCCAGTTTGGAAGAAAAATGCCAAAAATAACATAAAAAGAATCAAATTTCGGTGCATCAAGTGCTCAAAATTCCTGTGTCTTGACTGTTTCTTCAATTTGCATAATGCAACATTAAAATTATGATGTTTTTGTTTATTATCTTCTATTTTTCAAATAAATAAAATAGTTTAAAACCCCGTATTTGTCATTTCAACTCGATGACTGTATAGTGTGTTGGCCATGACGGATTACATAAGGTTTGTTCTAGCAGCGATTTAAACCCAAACCAAACCAAATCCAAGCCATCCGGAATTTGCGCATAGCGATTTAAGTGTAGCTTATATTGCAATGCGCAAACTCCAGATGGCTTGGTTTTGGTTTGAAATCGCTGCTAGAACAAACCTATTAATGTACCACATACAGGAAAACTAAAGAAAAATATTGAAAAGAAAAATAGTTTTAAAACCATCCTTAGGTATGCAATTTTCATTAAATCGGTGGATCAACGCGATGCACTGCGTCCAAAATAATCATAATGTCTGGTGCTCCATATTAATTCACCACTGCCATTACAACAAATTAGGCTTAGTTGAAATGGTGTATCAGTTAAGTTCACCACGGACTTTACAAGGTCAAGGGTAGTTGCAACACAGCCATGTCAGTCGATATTCGTTGCCTCTTATTAAAAATTACATTGTCGTAAATACATTAAATCTTTATTGATTATTCCTGTTCCAAATACCAAGCCTGATAGTTTGTATGACTTTGATTTTATTTTAGTATTTCAGGTTTTTTAGATATTCTGTCTAACGTTTGCTACAATATCGGCTCTGATGTTCTTTGTCTTTGTTAACTATCATAATTGCGAGAATGCGAGATTATTTTTGCCAAGGTGGCATAATTTTTGGAACGGGCGTCATAAGTGTTACTAATAATATGCTACTACAGTTTAATTTGTGTACGTGGTTTATATCAGCAAAAAAGGTGATCAATCAAAAGTATTATTTATTAATACTAACTTTATTCGAACGTATCACTGCGTTGCAAACGGCGAATAAATCGTCAGAGTTAAGTTTGAAGTTCGAACATGATATGTTATTCCAAATCGAATGCGGATGGAAAGCAATTAATACTTCGGGCACTCTCATATCTGAATGAAAATGTTTGAAAATGTTATTGCTTTGAGACCAGTAAATAAATCGTCCAATAAAGTTTTAAGTTCGAGCATATGTTGGTCTAAGACAAAACTTTATTTGAAAACAGCAAATAAATCATAATAAAAAAGTTTGAAGTTCGAATATGATATGTTACTCCAACATATTTCTAAAATAAGTATTTTCCAACTTACTACAGCTGTAACATGGAAAGTTAATAAAAGAAAAAAGTACATTTCATAAAAAAATGGCACGCGGACCTAGCTAATCTCGCCGTCATCGTCGCGTCATTTAGCCGTACTGAAGCCAATTTTTCGCCAGGGTGACGCAATAACGAATCAAATAAAAATTATTTTAATTTATTTAAATGCCTAAATTATCGTATATTTCTTAACGTTATATATCCTGCTGAATAATAGATTTGTAGCTAGGCTACTACAGGTAGTTTACCTAAATTACCGTGTATTCCTTACGGTTATGTGTCAGTTTATTTGCTCATCATGCTTATCTTAAAAAGAGATACTGAATTTTATCTTTAGTTAGTTAGACAATTAATTTGACAAGTATCCGAATAGCTGATTGAGTTACTGACTACTGTATTTGGCTGTAAAGCTCATGGCAGATATTTATTTTACATAACTGAAATTTACTAATTTAATTTGTCGCCTTGATTGCGGAATCGACTTGAGCTCAATTCGTTTACCTATGTCGGCTACATATGTATAGGGTGACTCGAATTCGTGTCTATGTATGGGGAACTCGAAAACCGTAAGAGATACAGTGTTGGTCAAATTAAGGCAAACTTGCGCATTTAAGTTCCTAACAATATGCGGTTTAGAAAGTTTTAAAATTCCGAGTATTTACGGAGATATCCGGAAAAAACCGAAATTTTGAAAATTCGTTTTATTTTTTCCTGGGCTTATTTCAAAACGGATTTCAAATCTAATTGCACTTTTCCATTGCCACTTTTTCCGCTCTATCCAATGATGATAGCCAGTTTGAAATCCGACGTTTCGTCTTCAAGGGATCACCATCAACTTTCTTTTTTTAAATACGAACTTTAATTTTTTTTATCGTTTTTCAGATGGTATTGGCGTTATTAGTATGAGTATGTGTTTTTATTTTTTTATTTTTATTATTTTTTTATTATTTTTATTTTATATATTTTGCTTTGGCGTGATTTTAAATAACTTAAAGTAGGTAATTTTGAAATTTTCATATTCTATAAAAATATTTTATTTGTTTTTTGCATTAAGTGGAAAATTGGAGACCGTATTAAAAATTAAAAATAGTAAAATTATTTTTTACGAGAATATGGCCATGAACTATTACTCAAACAAGTTGCTTAGTGCATTTTATTTATAAGCAAAATTCCAATGGGTGTTTTTCCATCATCAAAGTTCCTATAGTATCACGTAGTATGATTATACATTTTTGATGTTCTCTATTAAATAATTTTTTTAATTGGATAAAAGTTGGGAATATTTTATCTTTGCAGTAAGTAACTTGTTTGAGTAATAAATAGTTCATGGCCATATTCTCGTACGAAATAATTTTACTATTTTTTATTTTTAATAGGCTCCAATTTTCCACTTAATACAAAAAAGGAAATAAAATATTATTATAGAATATAAAAATTTTAAAAGTACCTACTTTTAATTAATTAAACGTACGCCAAAGCAAAATATATAATTAAAAAAATAATAATAACAATAAAAAAAAATGAAAAAACAAAATAAAAAAAAATAAAAACACATAGTCATATTAATAACGCCAAAACCATCTGAAAAACGATAAAAAAATTAAAGTTCGTATTTAAAAAAAGAAAGTTGATGATGATCCCTTGAAGACAAAACGTCGGATTTCAAACTGGATACCATCATAAGATAGAGCGGAAAAAGTGGCAATGCAAAAGTGAAATTCAATTTGAAATCAGTTTTTAAATAAGCCCTGGAAAAAAATAAAACGAATTTTCAAAATTTCGGTTTTTTCCGGATATCTCCGGAAATACTCGCAATTTTAAAACTTTCTAAACGGCATATTGCTAGGCACCTAAATGCGCAATTTTGCCTTGATTTGACCGACACTGTATCTCTTACGGTTTTCGAGTTCCCCACACATAGACACGAATTCGAGCCACCCTGTACATATTTACCTCAATAGTTATTTTATTTATTTTATATGAATGAGGATTGTTTATTGGTCTACTAATATTGTCGCTGCCATGGGATTGATTTATGTTATGTTTGGTTAACAATAATTTCATTTATACCTGCATATATCTACTGGCTATGCCTATACTATAAGATTTGGGCAATATTAAGGTTAGAAGGAATTGTTTAGCAAGTAGCATCTTATGTTGCTTTGATTCATTATTCGCATTTAAAGATCCTTTACAAAAATAGTGCACTATGTAAAAATCGACCTCTCCTATTGGTCGATCCATCTCGTATTACGATATGTCTGCGTGATGCAATCGGTTTCTGTCAAGAGCTCTCGTGGTGTAGAGGTTTATACAGCTGGGTTTCACCTGGACGGCCGAGGTTCGAACCCCGTTGCTATTTTTTATTATTATTTTTAAGATTATGTTTCTAAACAGTTTTTTCTTGATTTTGGGTATGGCTTGGGTTAGCACCTGGTTAGTTTCCTTTTCTTGAGTCCCCGTAGCGAGCGAAGCGAGCGGACGGCCATGCGGATCGACCAATAGGAGAGGCCGATTTTTATATAGTGCACTATTTGTGTAAAGGATCTTATAATTCTCATTATTCTTGTAATATCAGTAAAATACCTTACAAGAGAATCTTCTTATTAGTTTAAGAGCGTAACCATAATCTCAAATTGTTTTGTGTGTGTTGGCGTACGTTTACCTTTTTAAATAAATAAAATATTTGTAATCTTGCCAAGAAATAGACCGACGCCTTTTCTAAAAAAAATTGAATCCGCTTACTAAACCTGACATATTGACCTAATGAGCAAATAAGGTTACATATCTGACACCAAACGCTTACGACTGGGTACAGTAATAAAGTTTGCGTTAGTTCGAATATTATGTAGGTTAGGTATTACTCTAAGTCGAATGCGCATAGGCACCTATGAATGCTTTACGCAAGTTCATATTTTTCGAAGAACTAAGAGCAATAATTATTGGAAATACAAATTTTCTGTTGCTTTTGTAAGTTGATATATTTTTAAAGAATTGCCGAAACTGTATAAATTACTTGTTCTGATAAGTGAGTACCATACAATCGAACGTATGTTTTACATACCATGCATAAACAATCATAGATTACCTCATTCGAAGAGCGTTTGCTGTTTGCAAAACATCTAATTTTGAAAGCCGAGTAAAAAAATACTATTCCATTGACTAGATAAACATTTTCTAGTATTAGTGGTACATTTTAAGATTTTGAAAAAATAATATAATTATATTAAATTTAATTTAGAAGCGCATGAATAAATTACCACATCTTGTACCCGTCTCGACTGGATATTAAGAATATAATAAAGCCTCCCTGCAATCTAAATTATTAAATCTAATTTAAGCAAGCAGAAAACTTTAAAGCAGGCAGAATATGCGTTTAAAATGATAATTACGCTTTAAATGCATTTTCAAACTGGGACAGGAGTAGTAGGCGAAGTGCTTAGTAAATTGCGTTACAGCAAGTGAGATATAAAGAAACAGTTTTAATGTAGAATGGTTAATTATTTCTTAAATCTGCATTCACTTTTTTTTTGTACTGTGCTTATTCTCTGCTTAACTAAAATTTTATATTCTTTTCAGTCAGTGCTTTTTCTCATGCAGCAACTGTTATCAAGTTTAAATTTTTGGAGCAATAAATACTGAAATTTAATAACTTAAGATTTTCTTCATGTATGTGACACCTTAAATGTTTTGCTGCTAAAAAAAGTTTATCTACTAATTATCATGGTCGTTCTATAGATAACATACATTTTAATTCACAGACCTTTATCGTTCATAATGGAAAGTGTTAACTATTAGAATGCAATATTAAAGCAAGCTCGTCATTCAAGGGTTAAAACTTTTTAGAGCAATTTAATCATCTTTTCCAGAAAAGATATTTTAATAAAACACTCCGCACTCTTTAATACAAAGTTTGAGAGATTCAATTATCAGTTGAAGGCTGGCTGTATTTTAAACCCTTGAACTTTAACAAATTTATTCTCACATTTGAATAATATAATCTGCAGGAGGCTTTGGTATCTGTAAAAGCCACTCCCCGGCATTTATCGAGGGATTTATAGAAGACAACTTTGGGGGACTAGATAATTCTAGGATATTATTCGAATCAAAAGTCAAATATCGAGTTTCTCGAACTTTATTTCCTGCGTATTAAATGTTAATTGAATGATTCCATAGTTGAATTATGAAAGTTTAAACTTTGCAATTTGCCGGAGAGAGAAACATATAATGGCGCTTTGAACTGAAACCATCTGAAAATATTGGAAGATTTCTCAGCTAGAAGCATGTAAATGCATTTTTTTTATTAACGATATAATTCAGCATTGTAAGTCAGCATAAACTAATACAGCTCGTAGTTAGCAATAAAATATGTTTGTCGCTATGTTTTGGGCTGTGTACAAAATGGAAAGAACAGTACGCAACGCAAAACCTCGTAAATAATGCTTGGCATTATTTTCCTGTACGCTAAAAAAAATGATGATATTATGAATAAAACTATATCAATTTATTAGACAGATTGCGAAAATGCAACATTTTGCAGATGTTATTTCAAAGCCATTAGTCGCTGAGTTTGTGAAAACACAATGAAATTATTTTTCGAAAATATTTTGTCATTACTTTAAAAAATATTTATATGAACTTAAAGTTTATGAAATTCTTCAAATCTGTATCAACCAGAAGGGCGCTTAGGACTTTTTTATTGACAAAAGTTAGCACATAAAAATTGAAACAAAGTATTTCGGTTAGTTTATGACAATTGATTGATAAACGTAACAAAATCGTTTCAGACGCCGACAACGACAGCAGTCACGAAAAAGTTTACGGACAAGACAAAGGAAAAGCGACTATGCCACTTTCATAACAATGAGACTAGTTACCCCGGTCAACGTTGGATAGTCGACAAAGACGTGATTTGTGATTCCTTGTCCTCCATGAACCACCTGCATTCCGGATCTTCTGCAATCCGCAGTAAGTACAAGTGCCTGTTCATGCTGAAGTTCTCTATGTGGAGCCCCATGTGCCTTATATTCAAAACCATGAAAGCCTTTAACTTACCAGGCGCTGGATCTTCCGAGAGAAGCCCAGCCCGTTTTATTTCTGGAGTGATCCGTCATAGATCTTTGGCCCGCTCATTTATTGCATTTCTTAGGATGGCGGCGGCCGTACTATAGAACACACCTATTACAGGCTTTGGTCCCATTGGACGTATTGCGGAACACAGTTGTATCAAATAATCGGCCACCTCGTTCCCCACAACATTCAAGTATCCTTGAACACATACGATACTGATGCTATTATACCCAGCCAAAACCCTCAAGATGTCTGTACACCCAAGTATCAGCGCAGAAGAAACTCTTCTGCTGCTAATTTCCACCCTGATTGTGCGCCTTCATATTATGTATGACCCATATCTGTTGTACAATCTCTATTGTGCGTGGCATATATCCCTCTGGATATATGCCACGCCTGCTTAGAACGATTCGATTTAAAAGACGTGTTGTGTAGCGCGTCCTCGATATCTAAGAAAACTCCCAGGGTACTTTTCCACGGTCAAGAACATGCTTCACCCTATTAACTAGTCGTAGAATTTTCCGCCTGGAAAGCATATTGTTGGATATAGTTTATAGGTTGGCGTCGCCAGTAAAGCCACCTCCCTTATGTGACGAAATTCTATTTTCTCCATTATTTTTAAAAGAAAACTCATAAGTTCTGACCTTTGATTCCACTTTGAAGTCAGATCTTAAGCTTTTCACATTTCAGCTCGTCTGCTTAGCTTGAGTTGTAACGTCTCACATATTATAATCCTTTCAGTGAGCAGTCGGTTCTGTTTGTTTAGCCCTATTTAGTAACAATATCACGTTGAAGGACACCCGCGACATATGACGTCAGGGGCGTATTGCAAAAACTCACACGTAAAAATCGGGTATGACCTCAAAAACACACTTTGATATCTTCATTAGTTTTTAAGCTAGAAAAACGAAAGTTGTATAAGATAACTTCATAAGTGCTGTTATTTTCGCTTAAATCAAAAAAACTTACGCGTCATATGACGTCATGCCACATCAAAAGCCAGACTGTGCTTAAAACCTCACTGACGGCAAATGCCGCATGTTTTTTTTTCAATAAAATGCCAATTTATCACAAAACTTTTATTAGAAAAGAATCTAAAACTAAAGGCACATCCCTAAAAATAATTTGACAACACTGTGAATTTTGAGAAACGACGCCTATTTATGCCAGTTGTCAAAGCACGTGCCTACACATAGTGGAGGATTTCCAACGCAGCTATTGCACTGCCAGGCTATTTCTTTTCGTTTTTTCTCTATCGAACATTGTCTGCACCTCTTGTAAAATTTACCCTTTCGTTTTGAGTTTTCTAGAATAGAAATCACCTAAAGAATATGATTATTCTTGTTATCTCGCCTGGTTGCTTTCTTCCTGGTTTTTGCTGCCGCTACAAATTCCCTGCCGTCCGTCTTTTCTGTTATTCCC
Organism: Pissodes strobi; assembly: GCA_016904865.1. NCBI lineage: Eukaryota > Metazoa > Arthropoda > Insecta > Coleoptera > Curculionidae > Pissodes > Pissodes strobi. The sequence goes on along the minus strand of MU182787.1, from coordinate 167,462 downwards.
AGTAGTTCTCTAATCACACTTTCCCGGAATGTTGCAAATGACGGTTTTTTTTCTAACTTATATTTATAGATATAAAATGCATTCCACAAAGCAATGTCATGAAAGTGAAATATCACTTTCTTATACCATCTAATAGTTTTTTTAGGATATGAATAATAACTGATCATTTGATCTGATCTGTCTATTCCAGACATGTGGATATTATATTGTACTACATCAAGTGGTTTCGTATAGTCTTTTCCCATATCTATTTTCACATTCTATCATATGTGGGACGTAAGCAGTTGTAATGGCTAATACTTCACGTTTGTCTCTCCACTTTGATACGTAAACGTCATTTGAACGACGCCAGATATGATCACCACGTTGTAGTTTAGCTTTAGTAATTTCTTTGGGGTTGCCAGACCTGTTACTCCTTAACGTTCCAGTTGAATGTGTCTTTTGAACCAGTAGCTTGTTGGATAAAGTTACGCTATTGTAGAAGTTATCCATATATAGATGGTGTCCTTTATTTAAATAAGGTTCCATTAGGCGTAAAAATAGGGAATCTATTTTGGATGATCCGACATCATCACGATTTGTTTTTCCTTTGTACATTTCGACGTTAAGGATATAACCATCACTAGAGCAAAGCTCGTAAAATTTTATCCCGTACCTTGTTTTCTTGTTTTTTATATACACGCGAAATTTAAGTCTTCCTCTAAACAATAAAAGAGATTTATCCAATAATAATGCTTCTTTGGGATAAAACAGATTTTGGCTATTTTTAATTACTTTTGTCAAAAGGAGGCTTACTTTTCCGACTGTATCATTTTTGTCATCACTAGAATAATTCAGACATCTCTAAATTTGTTCAAAACGTATGCAAGACATGGTGGCTGAAAATATTGGATGGTAGTAAATCGGATCCAGAGAAAACAACTTTCTTACAGAACGACATTTCAGTTGTCCACCTATTAGACAGAAACCCAAAAACTGTTTCAATTCCTGCATACCGACGAGTTGAAAGTTTCTGAATCTCTCGTTTTTCCTCTTTGGTCTATTTTGAAGACATAAAGCCTCACCATATTCATTTGTTTTTTCTAGAAGTAAGTTCATAATATCTCGGGTCCATATTAGTTCAAATACCTGAATAGGTGCCAGATTGTCAATATTTTGCCTAATACCACTATTAGAGCTGTCAAACATAAGGTCAACGGGATTACGTAGATTCCCATACCAAATTCCCCTCTGGAGATGTCTGATCTTAAAAAAATATATATATTACCTAAAGAGTGAATAAGGGAAAGTAAAAAAGGTATATAACCTTCTTCTATATCCTCACTCCCACACCACTCTCAGAGTCTGTACTAATCTGCACCTGATTCGGAAGGGACGTTTCTATTTTCTTTCTATCATTAGGCTTTGAAGTCGATGCTAGAAAAATGGCAAAATATAAAATACAGTACACACTTGCTAAATTTTTTAATTTTATTTAGGGTTTTCAGATTACCTACAAGCGTCTGTCAATAGAACAGAATATTATAATTATATGGTATACTTACGTGTGCCACTTTGATCATTTGTATTTTCGAGTTCGCTATCACTACTTGAACTTTCGTTTAATTCACTGCTATTGGCTTTGTAGTCCGGGTCTTCATCCGTGCTATATGGATCATGTTCTGAAGAAATTTCTTCATTATCACACTCACACTCTTCGAAAAGCTTTAGAAGTCGTTGCCTCTCTCTTTTATCCATTTTCAACTTAATTTAAAATAGACATAAACACGTGGTGAACTGTCCGCGATCGGTGTTAAACTAATATTACCCGAAACCAGATAACTTGCTGTACTATTCATCCTAAATATATGAGAGCGCGTTTTTAGAACGACAACCTACACTTAATACACGTAAAATCGGCGGCATTTAACGCTAGCGGTGATAAAAGAACCATAAAGCAAATGCGTCATATCACGTCAGTGTCCACCGAAACACTTTAGGCTTTGCGGCATATGCCGCTAGTGCCGATATATTAACCATAGGGAAAAAACAGGTGCTCTTCAACGTGATATTACGGTAGGCAACTCGATTTGAGTTTCACCATGATGTCTTACTTGCACTGGGATTGTGCTTTAATGAACAGTTCGCTAGAAAGTGCCTGTGATTTGTAAAATAAAAATCACTTCAGGAACCCTTAGCGCAGTTGCTTGATAAAGATTATTAGGTTTATAACAGACTACCGCTTCGATGTCAAAAGGTAGGATCTGATTCTCTATTGAGGACCTCAAGGTCACTCGGATAGAGGAACTCGAATAGGGTCCGATATATAAGGCTTGCTTCCTTGCTTCTCCAAACACTTTAGGTTAGTTTGGGTAAGAATTCGCATCACCTCCTATTAACAAGGGCGGCCATCTCTCTAGTGAGCTGTCCGCATCCTTAGGGAAACAAGCCGAGCACACTACAATCTCTCTTCTACCAATACCCTCATTTATGGTAAGTTTGATCGGAAACAGGTGCATGGTAAATATTCCTGGCAGCGGCATGGCCTCCCTATCCCTTATATAGACGCAGGTCATTGGTCCTTCGAAGGCGGTACACTGATGAATCATTCCACTTCCTGCACGAAGTCCTCTAACTACTTCTTAGTAGAGCTCGCGTTTCTATACTAGCTGTATACGTATGTTATACTATTTGAGTTTTCTATATAGGAGTATGAATAAAGTTTAAAGGCATAATGAAAAGGGAAAATCATTGATAAGGTTTCTACTTCGTTGCAGATCGTCTATGGAGCGGAAATCGTCTCGAAGAGGTTCCCGATAAAGAGCCCTTAGTCCTAATCAGTGTAATAGGAATGAAATAATATGGAGCGCTAATAATACTTTATACGAGTATAGGATGTGGATTAAATTTACGGAAAAAGTAACCTAAAAGTATGAATTATTTGGAGAAGAAAAACTTCAAAAAGTCGTTGAAATAATGTAAGTAAGAATTGTTTTACTTTCAGATATATTCATTTATTTAATCTAGATAAAATAACAACACTGAGAATAATATATATTAAATTAATCTAGGTTGTATTTTGAAGTACACTGTAAGGTAGTAAGTGGTTTACGGTATAACCCTTAGAGAGGGATCCTTCATAGTAAATCGCTCATTTGGTTCAGACAAGTCCTGTCTTTTTAAAGAGGTGTGGCTGCACTTCCTTCTCATTGTTAGCAGGGATGAGGACCAGCATTGGCAGATGTATAGTTCCTTACAACACCGTACTTCAAAATATAATCTTATAGATTAATTTAATTTATATTTTCTCAGCGTTGTTACTTTTACCTAGGTTAAATAAATGAATATATCTGAAAGTAAAACAATTCTAACTTACATTATTTCAACGACTTTTTGGAAGTTTTTCTTCACTTAATATATCATACTTTAGGTTACTTTTTCCGTAAATCTAATCCACATACCATACTAGTATAAAGTATAATTAACACCTCATATTATTTCATTCCTTCTACATTCATGGGGATTAAGGGCCCTAATTTAGACTTATTTGTTCGTATATTTTTTTATCAAGCTTTCATGAACTGCTCCTAATTCCCTGAAATAGAGAATGAGTTGAGAGATTTTCTATGCGCGGATTAGGGTAATAAAAACTTGCACGCAGAGCTTCCAATTTAAATGTGTTTTAGTTCTCAACTCGAGGTACAGCGAGCAATACCAAGCGATTATAACCGAACTACTGATTCTCTAAGGAATATCAAATATTTATCTGAAATATACGTAGAGTTGCTAACTTTTTAAGCCGTAGTTAAGGGATATTTCGGCTAAAAGAGAAATGCGGATTTATTATGTTTTCTTTGTCATCAAAGTTGGACGTATCTAAACAGGAAAAGCACATAATTTGCTTGCCTCTAACTTTTAAATACTAGTGTATATGTAATCCAAAAATACAATACTTAGTTATACAAAAAAAAAAAACTTTAAGCCTAAAATATAAAAGCATCCTAGTGTTGCTTTTTTTTAGGCTTGTTTAAATGGTGCTAGTAGATAAGCTATGATAATACGGTCGCAAATCGACGTTCAAGTTTGAAGTTCAATCAGCTAAGGTCAACTCCGATTATCTAACATCACCGATATAATTAATACGATATTACTATTTTTAGTATTTTCATTTCCGATTTATCTATGATAGGGAACTAGCAGTAGGATATTAAATCAAGACCTAGGGTAAATGTAATACCGAAATGGTATATTAATTTTTATTTTTCACTTCTGTATTATTCACTAATACTTCTAAGGTATGAGATATAAAAACCTATCCATAAGAGAAGGCATATTATCGATTCATAACGCCCTCTCATACCGTTTTCTTAAAAACGATAAATCATAAATACCTCAAACTATCATGGATACCATTATACGCATAGCTTACAAGGTAAAATGAAAACTAAATATATCTCAGAGTTTTTAATTTTTTTTTGTATGAAGTTAAAAGTAAAATCTTGTATGCACCACTAGATAATAGATTGGGCGGTCATAGGCCCTCGGACTGAATTGGTAATCACCTTAGTAATGCCCTCGGTAACGGATGTTTTACTATAAAGAGACCCCCACCTTTAACACTTTCTCAATTTACATATTAGAAGAAAACCTTTGAATACAAAAATTGATGAAGGTGATGATGATGTGAAATTTTTTTAGAGTGTTGTGTACAGGGTATCCCTCAAATGCGGGATTAAACAAAGCTAGATAATTTATTTATATAGGCTAAATCGACAAAGCTGGCTTTTGCGATGACAATAATATGGGGTTTGCTACATTTATCTTTATTATTTCGGCCAAAAACTCGAATCTTAATTATTACGCCTAGGCGACCATGGACGCCTATGGTGGATTCCATATACGCTTTTGTTTTATTTCCGATTGCAGAATCTTATTTTTCGATAGTTGTGCGCAAAATAACGAGTTGCTAATTTGAAATGAAATCGCAACATCGACGAGTAGCGCGGATCCTTATTTTACGCTCGAACGTATATGGAAAAGAAAATTCGCACTTTTTCCGTCGAGTGTGCTATGAAGAGTCATGGCAACCGAAAATAAATAAATGACAGTCGTGCGGTTGTTACAGTTGTTGCTGGCACTGGATATGACCGAATATAATATGTTAAAAATGACAGTCATATGCAAATTTCAGAATAAGTATAGAGGAATTTTAATTTTTAAAAATGCAGCTGTAGAAAAATGTCTCTGTAAGATTGCAATTTTCGAAAGACTACCGTGCTCTGCTACGCATCGTGCGGCAACATTCTTTCTTACGCTCATTCTACTTTACGCTCTAAATACACAAATTTCCTATTTTGCGTTCAAAATGCAAAGGACCGTCGAAAAAAACTCTTTTCCACACTACTTTTGTTGACTGGTCGCTATGTTATTATCGAAATTGTTCACTGTCAAGGCCCAGCAGATATAAATACAATTTCGACATCGCTTTGAATGGGACTTCTACTAATATATATGTCAAAAATGACACCTATGCAAGATTTGACAGAAGATAATAAACGAGGAAGATTAAAGTTTTGCAGAACCATGCTACAAAGTCTTGACAATTAAAATGGCAGCCACCTATCCAAGTGGCTCCTATTTGAAACTAATTTGATATTATATTTCTTCCAACAGGAGAATTTTATACCACGCCTTTGAATTTGATAGATTATGATTTGAATTAGTAGTTAAAAACAGTCTATCAATATTTATTGAATCTCCTCACTTTTCTATTATTTTTTTGAATAAACGAACAGGACATGCCTGAAATTGTCTCCATTTCCGATCAACCATTTGCTGTTAGCCAACTTTTTGGATCCCCCTTGAGTCGTTTTCTCAAATTTAGGATTATATTCAATTCCACCTGTAGATAAGCTCATATTGTTGATTTCTTCCTTAAAGAATTTTATCGACGCCGTTACTACTTCACCACCTCTCCAAGCAAGTTCATGTGAAGCAATGTTTTTCGATTCAAGCCACCCGGTATATTTTCATCACACTTCCCAATAATATTTCTGTACTCTTCACCGGTTAATAATAAAGAACTCGGTTTTCTTTTTGTGGGGTTACTCTGTAGTTGCTCTCGTTTGGAATCGTGAGCGGCGAATTAAAAAACTGGGTCATTGTTTACTTTGCGCACTTATTGGCTACCACAATAATAAAAATACTGGCATAATCTACGTTACTTCCTTTACCATATCCTACACATTAAATGTTGCGCAAATGTTTCTACTTGTCATAAAAAAAATCACAAAGTTAAACACTGCAGTTGTGTTAATTACTATCCGACAACTTACATTAGCTCGCTGTCGCACACTCATCATTTCACTCTTCTTCACACACACACCACGTTCCAAAGGATCTAAGGAACCTGCTAACTTTTCCATGCAAAGGCATCGGGCATGCGTAAAGAGAAAGACGAAACAATAAAAGGAAATACCAGCTTCACCAGATCCTTTTCTTAAAAACCGCAAATAAAACGTTTTTTCGCACTTTAAAATAATAATATTTCTGGCGCAAATGTCAACATGACACTATTTCTTAAATTATGATTATCTATCTAGGTTAGCTTAGCACGGCTCAGCTGTCGTACGACTAGGTGTTGCCAACTGTAATTTTTGTTCGATTCTAAAATGCGGCACCTTGTTGGATACAGTCAGCTAACACTTTATAGATAGATGCTGATTTAGAAGTACGTTGCCTTTATTTAAATAATAAATAATAATAATAATTCCTTAGTTTGGGGTAGGTCGTCGCCCTAATGCAGAACTAGCTTAAGTCCATTTTTTTAGATTTCTATGCCATCCTATGGTAGAAAATATGCCGAATTTAATGCAGAAGTGTACTAAGTCGATGATTCGTCGATTTTGCGATTTCATTTGAATTTAGTAATTAGTTATTTTGCGCGCGGCTGTAGAACAAAAATGTTTTAAAATTGTCCTATCTCGCTAATAAATTTCAAAGCGAAACTATCCTAGCTGGCCTAAGGCTGCAACGGAATTTAATTTGGCGGACATAGGCTACTTTAGTTGAACATAGGCTCCCTAAATGACTGTCAGTTTTGACATATTATATTCGGGCTTCGGGCATATTTAGAACAGGATTGCCAGCAACAAACGTAATAAACGCACGACTGTCATTTACTTATCTTCGGTTACCATAACCATTCATAGCACACTCGACGGAAAAAGTGAGATTTTTCTGTTTCCATGTTCGCGCTAGAGCGCAAAATAAGAATCCACGGCATTCGTCGATTTCGCGATTTCATTTCAATATAGTAATTAGTTATTTTGCGCGCGGCTGTAGAAAAAAATAGTTATGTTATTGTGTAGAGAAAGAGAAGTTTTTACCTGATATTTGAAAATTGCATTACTTTGTTAATGATTTGATAAGGAGAATGTGTTGGCATATACCTAATTTACTGAATTAGCCTAAACAAAATTAGGTACGGCAAAACAAGGTATATTAGAGGGTTGTTGCATGCATGAACATAAAAATTAAGGTAAAATATTAAAATAACAAAATAAATATGTTTCAAATATTTATAAAATGGGTCGTTGTAAATGATGATAAGTAGGATGCTAATAGTTTTGCAGGTTATACAGGAGGGAAATATTATGCGTGTAATAAAAATTGCATTAAGAATTTACATTTCAACATAAGTACTAAAAATGTAAAGTATGTGTGCCAAAAAGAACACTAGTTTCCAAATCTAAATTCTGATTGAGAATTACATTCAATCATCGAAACGGATGTTCAAGACAATACGCAGTTTTATTCCCAGTTCGATAATAATGTTGCGGGACCTAGCGGGTTCTGTAGGTTAAATGAAAGTTTTTCCGAAGATTCCAATGATTCTCTTAAAGATCGTGAATATATTCCAGCTTCTTCCGATGCGGAGATGAATGACGAAAACAGAGAAAATAAAGTTGTAAAGACAGCCTGAGTCGACAAAAAGATCAAAAACTGAGAAAACCTGGAGGCGTAATACTATTAAACGTTTGAGAAATAGTGGAAAAGAATACATAACCTGGAAAGGAAAAATAAAGGAAGAAAGAAAGTTAAAAGTGCCCTGTCCCGAAACTTGCAGATTTAAATGCATTTCTAAGATTTCCAAAAATAAAAGGGAAGCCTTATTTCAAGAGTATTGGTCTCTAGGTAATATCAACCCCCAAAGAGAGTTTATATACAAACTGGTAAACTTTATCCAAAAGTGTAGAACACGATTGAGAAATTCTACCCAAAATAAACAAGAATTTTTAGAACAACCCGAAGAGAGAGAAAGTCGTCGTCAAATGTCATTCGTTTATCATGTTATAGGTGAAAACTCGGAGAAAATAAATGTCTGTCAAAATTTTTTGTTAACACCTTAGGAATAATGTCTTCAAGTTGTAAAAACCGTCGCAAAAACATCAAAAGAATATCTTGTAGCAGTTAGGGTAAAAGGTACAGTAATTGGCACTTTAAGGACTAGATCTTGTTTTTTTTGAATAATTTAAAGAAACTGAGTTAAGAAAATGTATCAAAGATATTATATTCCATTGTAGTTAGGTTTAAACAAATGATTGCAATATTGTAAAGGGAAATACAATTAATTTTAAAGTACTGAAACTATAAAAATCTGAAACAGTCTGAAAACTAACATTGGCACTCAAGAACTGCGTTTTTTCAGTTATTGGCATGGTGATATTAGGTACTAAATACGTACGACTCCGAGATGAAAAGAACTCAAAAATATAAAATAAAGCATATATTTTAATTATAGGAACTCAAACACAAATTCGAAAATAATGTCGTCTAAATAATAAATTTAAAAAATAAACCATAATACAAGAAATAATAATACTGAACTTATATAAATAAATGAAAATAAGTAGGTACGGACAGAAAACATTCTAAAAGTAAAAGGGCATTTTTTTTGACGCATGAGTTGCAAATATAGGAATTAACAATAATTGGTGGCATATTTTTATGTTTTCTTATACGAGCTGGGTGAAAAGTACGTATGCAGTTCAAACAGGTTATTCCGTCATTTCTATCTGTTATATTGAGGGTACATATGTAACATAGTCCAACCATAACTCTTCTATTATTTATAAAATCAGGTGCCTTATCAGTTATATTGTGTTGTTCATTCTCATTGTTTTGTTCATTTGCAAACACATTTCTGACATGATCACGTTTATCGCCATTGGTGATATTTTTTGCAGGCGTTAGAACGATATCCGATGTAACGTTTATTTCATTGATGAATAAGTGTGATTATACGGTTTTTTTCCCATTTTTAGAGGACCCTATTTTTTTTCTGATTATTTTGTTTTGCTTTAGCCAAGTTAGGTTTTACCTGTACTCCAGTGTTTACTTTAAGTTTACTTTTTTCCAGTCGTAGTTTTTTTCTTACTTCATGTGCTTCTTAACACTTTTTTCCTCTTCAATTTTGCTGACTTAATATTTTTCCACTCGTTAGACGTTAACACGAAAGGTAATTTTCAGTGTTTTTTTTCCTTTCCGGTCAGGTGTTTCGGGCCACATCAAATATTTTTAAATTCTGGCGTATCATTGAAATTTGAATTTTTTTTTGAAATTGGTCCTTTATGTTGGTAATTTTTCAAGTTTGAGGCCTCTTTTGCATTTATTGCTTTCACTGGGATTTCTTGTAAATTTAAATTATTACTTGAGTCTTCTATTTTTTCTGTATATTTTTCTTTGATGGTTGACACCTGATTTAATTGGCTGTCTATTTTTTATTCAATTATTGTTGGGCTCACAGATTCATTAAGCTTTAAGTATATGATGGGTATATCTTCCAAGCTGAATACCTGTGTATTACCAGACGTGGTAGAAATGTTTGTGATGGTTCCAGCCGCGTTAATCAGATTTTTCGCAAAAAAAAAACTTTTTCCGACTCGTTAGAATAAAGCCGCTCACAAAGTTACAGAGCAGTATTAATTATGTCTATTTTACCACGAGAACCACCTGACTAATAATAGCACCCTTAAAATCGAGTGATTGGCATAGTGCCAACTACTGTTTGGCTTACATTTTCGAACTAACCTATTAAGTCAAAATGAAAGTAGACTATTTAAACAAGAATAAAAAACCAAAACCTGAAAATAAATAAATTTAAACAAAATTCAGTAATTGCCACTACTATGCCAATAAATGTAAGAGCGATCAAAACTTAATGTAGTCGTTGGCACCCTATTTTATTTAAAATTGGCGGAAAAATATGAGTCGTGGGAAGTACAGATATTAACTTTATACCTTCCATAACATAATAAAAATCACATCTGTCTCAGTAATTACGTTCTTAGAGTTTAAGACTCATGCTACAAGTTGACCAATCCTTACGAATTTCATAGTGACTTACCTGATTTGTGGGAAGCCGAAACATACATCTAATCACTATAGCGACATTCTTTTGACTGGCAAGACCAAACCAAAACAATAAATGCATACGATAGGTCGATGTTGCCAGATTTCGCGAAAAGTAAAAGAAATGCTTTGACATCATCTTATTTCTCAAAAAACGCTAATAACTACTAGAGGTGCCAATAATTGTAACAGTGCCAACAACTGTACTGTTTACCCTACTCCTGATAGAAGAGGCCTGGTCACACGCAACTCACTACTTCCTGAATCAGTAAAGCAGTTTGTAAGAGATAGATCACATTAATATATTTGAGCCAATAGAAAGCCACTACTGCAGAAAAGGTAGCAGGAATAGTTATTTGTGTATTTAGAACACGAAATAACGGATTGCCGCTTGAGTAAAGCGGCAATCTACAGCTTCATTTTAAAAAAATTAAATGCACATTCCTCTCTAAACTTATTTTGAAATTTGCAAATGACTGTCAGTTTTGACATATTATTCGGGCATATCTAGAACAGAAGTGCCAGCAACAACTGTAATAAACGTACGACTGTCATTGATTTATTTTCGATTGCCATGACTATTCATAGCATAGCGAAAAAAGTGAGAATGTTCGTTTCCATGTTCGCGCTAGAGCGCAAAATAAGGATCCACGGCATTCGTCGATTTTGCGATTTCATTTTAGTAATTAGTTATTTTGCGTGCGGCTGTAGAAAATAGTTATTTGTGTATTTAGAGCGCAAAGTAACGGATTGCCGCAGTAATCTTTCGAAAACGGCAATCTTACTTTGCGCTCGAAAAACACATAGAACCTTTTCTACAGCCGCATTTTTTAAAATTAAATGCACATTTTTCTCTATACTTATTTTAAAATTTGCAAATTACTGTCAGTTTGGCATGTCAGTGAGAATTTTCTTTTCCATGTTCGCGCTAGAGCGCAAAATAAGGATCCACGGCATTCGTCGATTTTGCGATTTCATTTCAAATTAGTAATTAGTTATTTTGCGCGCGGCTGCAGAAAAAAACATTTGCCATCGAATTTGTCGATCACGAAAATTTATGAATTATATAAAGAGTACTGTCAAGTACAAAATATTGAATCTGCAAAAGGATGTGTATATCGCCAAGTCTTTTGCCAGGAGTTTAATTTTGGTTTCCATATTCCAAAGAAAGACCAGTGCGGGCTTTGCACCAAATATATTAATTCCGACGTGAACTAACGAGCAGCTCAACAAGATGAGTAGGTATGATTTTCATAAGGAATCAAAGAATACGGCAAGGGAACAAAAACTTCAAGACAAAGAGAAATCAAAAAGGGATCAATCCTTTTGTTCTGCAGTTTTCGATCTACAACAGGTTTTGATTCCGCCCAAAATAGAAACCGGTGAAACAAACTACAAAAAAAAATTGTCAACATACAACTTTACGGTTTATGAGATGGCACATAAAAAATGTTTTTGCTTTATGTGGAATGAAACTATAGTCGGTCGAGGCTCGAATGAGATAGGCAGCTGCCTCAAGTTGTTCATACAAAACAAAGTTCAATTGAATTGCAATACATTTTATATTTACTCAGACAACTGCGGGGGCAAAACCGAAATAGATTTATATTTTCGATGTATGCTAGGTATACAATATATCAGTATTTCATTCGTTTTTAGAGAAAGGCCATACTCAGAATGAGGGCGACTCAGCTCATTCGGTTATCGAGAGAGCGAGCAAAACCATACCACTTTATTCACCATCTCAAGGGTATACTTTAGTCAGATCTGCTTCACGCCCATTTGACGTAACAGAATTTTTTCACCAGATTTATGATTTAAAGCATTTGCTAGCATCAACAACAATACATTATGGTAACCCCTGAATGTCAGGGTGTATTGGAATAAAGTGAAAATGATTTGCGTCGCGCCGACTGAACCATTTACCTTAAAATATAAATACAAAAAGGGAGAAAAAAATCGGAATAAGAGAATACGAACCCAAAAAAGCTTATGAAAAAGTAATACTTATGTCAAAATCAAAATATTGTCACTTGCAATTTTTTGCACAAAACTTGCTATTGCAATCTGCCTTTAACTGATAAAGATACTGCCCTCGATGAAGGCAGTGATAGCGATAATTAAGTTTGTTTGCCCATAATAATACATACTATATAAACAGTTTATTGCTCGATAATACGTATTTTTAATTATTTAGCTCCTAGCCTATGTCCAAATATTTAAGGTAGTCTGTTATACTAACTCGACACTTGGGACATAGTATAAATAATTTAGTGTAAGTCATAGCCTATGTCCGTTATTTTTTGTGTTAAATGTTATAATAAGCTAAACTAAAATGAGGGTGGTTGGAAATCATTTAAAGGTAACATTTTTTAATATACACAAACACTAAGTTTAGGAAAAAAAAATAAACGAAAATATTCTGTTTTTTGACGATCAAAAGTAAAAGAGACAAACGCGCCCTTGTTCGGCTCTTTTCGATTAGCTAAGAGAGCATCACGCGTAGTGCGCTTGTTTTTAGTTTGGGTTAATTTTGGTTTTGTGTTAAGCGGGGTTGTTCATGCGCGTAGCGCGTTTGTTAATCACAATTACGTCGATTATTTAAGCTACGCGCGCTTGTCTCTTTATTTTGGTTAGTTAGGGTTAGTTTGGGTTAGTTTAGGTTAGTCTTGGTTAGTTTGGTTAGTATGGGTTAGTTTTGGTTAGTCTGGGATGGTTTTGCTTAGTTTTCTGATAATGCAGAGACAAGCGCCTGTGTTAGATTGGGTTAGTCTGGGTTGGTTTTGGTTAGTTTGGCTTAGTGCTGGTTAGTTTGGATTAGCTGTGATTGATTTGAAGACAAGCGCACGTTAGCACGTAGCATGCTTCATTAGTTAGTTCGGCAAGATGTTACTCTACTTTTTGAAAGATGCACTTGACCTGGGACATTTACCTACTTGAAAATCAAGAGTTTTAGTCAAGTGTGATAAAATTGCAAGGAAATTTTGCTCATTAACGTCAAATTGAGAGAGTTCTCGCGTTAAAATATATTACTAAACAGCCTCATTTGTGATTTTTTTTTTCAATTTTTGGCGTCAAATGTGTTTTGCGCAATATGTAACGTGTCACAAAATACTTTTAATACTGTTTAATGTGCGCCAAATAAATATTTACCGTAAGCTGAATATCCGAAAGTGGATTAAACTCAATTTTATATTTAGGCAATGTAATTCTTGTAATTATTTGCCGTTGAATTCCACATTGTCTTGATTGCACCTTCTTCATACTCATCTGAATTTTTCTTCCTCATATCGAATGCATAATCTTCAAAAATTTCTGCTAGTTGTTCAATTGAAGTTTTTTCATTAGATAGATATGATTTTTCATTATATAAGCCTCTAAAGTGCCTTCATACACTTGCCCTTGATTTTCTGGAATTATATGTTGAATTTTATCTCGAATTTCTGAAGGATTTTCGATTTTGTCGCGAAGCGTTGTAAATTACAATCACAATTTATGCATAAAAACACCACAAGTTCTTTTAGAAGGTTAGACCTGCATACGTTAAGCTCTTAAAATCCTCTAAATAAATGATCGCATTAGCCTCCTTCGTAAGGTCTCATATTTCTCAACAAGTATTTATCACATTGAAATTTTTAAATAATATTTCCTCGGTGTTACCGAATATCCCGAGTGCACAAATTAATTACAGGAAATTTCTTTCAATGGGAAATATTTCAAGAAAATTAGAATTTTCAAAATATGCACCATCTCAAAAAAATTTCGTGCAATAATTTTGCACTTGGGATATTATAAGATAATGTTTTTTGAGATGCAACTCACTTCTTCCAGATGAACCAAGTAGTATTTATAATTATAAGGTCTTAAAATTGGATATTTTTCTGGACTATGGTGGTAATTTAATAAGTATTAATACATTAATTCTCCTTAAAAAAGTTGAATAATTTCATCTCGGAACTTTGAAGAGCTTAGGCCTTAAGGCTCTATCTTCGCTGTGTATCTCGACGGTAGAACCTGACAAATTAAATGTACCATTAAACATATTATGTCTGGAATGAAATAGGAATCTAGAATGAGCATAAGCATATCTATGATTCACGAACACATTTGGCAAATCAACTGTCAACCTTTAGTACTTTGTAACAAACCTGGTGGTGTTTTTAAGAAAAACTGTTTATAGAAGAATATTTGAACTAAATTTAACTCGAAGCTCACTTATAGCTTTATGCATATCACAAAGAAACGTACTAAGCCAATATCTTTAGAACTTCCTTATTACTTGATTAACAACCTACTTACTAAATACACTCATGGCACTTACAAGGGAACGTCAATATAATCAAATAGCTATTTCAGAAGGTCAGCGATTTCTTGGTCTTGGCCAGAAGTGGCGAAACAATTAATATAGATCACAAAAGACAGGTGATTTTTTGTGAACTTTTCTAAATATCATTTCTAACAAGCATAATCAAAAGGAAGCAGTAATTCTTTAATAAAGTGCAGATAGGACTATTACCAGCGAATATTAACTACGACAAGAAGGCACACTCAATGGCAAGAGAGCGCTACAAAGGAATCGTCTTCGTTGCCTGGTAACAATCGGCGAACTTCGCCGCACACAGGTTGAATTTAAATAAAAGCTGGCCATAAACGATATTTTCGTTTGCGTTATATCTAATCAAATTTATGACGAAATTATTTATAGCACTCTAATACTCTATTTGGCTTTGGAAAAACACAATTGATATCTTCTGAATTGTTTGCAGCGCCCTGTCAAACTTACGTTATGGTTTTTTTTTATTATTATCACCAAATAAATATTTTGATAAAGTTTGTATTGAACTGGCTGTTTCAAAAATCTGTTAACGTTTTTAATTAGTTATTATTGATAACAATACTCAAGGTATGTAATAACTAATATTGAAAATATTTTGATTTTGTGTTAATGATTTCACCATATTTCCGAATACTAATATTCTGACAAAAGACATCAAGAAGAAAATGTTGTTCGAATTTGCCCCATCTTTTAATATTCAATTAGATTTTGGCGTTTTGGGTGATTTTAAAATTGGTTAAAGGTTTCGCACAATATTTTTACTGTATATTTCATTCCTATTTTGTAATACAAAACAACTAAAAAATAGCGATATTATCTTATATCGAATATTGACTCAACTATAGAATTTAGGCGTGAAAATTAATCTGACAAAAGGATGAGCTGTCTATGACCGCCGCGTCAAAGGTCGCCTGATTGTTTTATTTGTATCATGGCCTGCCGATATTCTGCTATTGTTCGCGCGGGGAAGGAGACACACCGTTGATATGCCGCCGCGGAGAGTGGTCCTTTTTATCATATAGTTTTGCCCAAATACATAATAAAAAGATAAAGACTGATGTACTATACTGCTAACGTGTGAACACTCCGTTGAGGTTATGTGTTGGTGTTATACCTAATTGTGCATCAACTGAAGCCAGATTATCAGAAAATGGCGCGTCGAAATGATCCCTTATTGGCTAAATTTGTAACGTGCGCAGTTTTCCCTGCTGCTGTCTTGTTTGAGCATTTACGTTTCTCTGTTTTTTTTTGCTTCATATGTTGTACTGAAAGTATTTTCAAATGTCATTTAAATTACCCTTAACGCAACGCATTATTGAATTGGAATTTTAAAAGCTATATCTGTTGTAAATTTATCGGTACGGGTGGGCAAAAAATTGAATAATCGATTAAACGCTTAATATTTTAGCAAATAACTGAATAATCGATTAATCGAAATAATCGATTATCGATATTTTCTGAAATATTAATCGATAAGTCGATTAATCGGTAATTTCTTAAAAGTGAATCGAATAATCGATTATTGTCGCCCACCCCTAATCCCATAATATTGTAGTAAGTGAAACTGAAGCTGAAATTTCGGTAGAATCATTATTGCTGATACAAGACTGATGTTATTATACAAAGAGGTAATAAATACTTTGGCTGAATCAGCAGAAAAAAAAAGTTTATAATTTAGCTTTAATTTGTAAATATGGCTTTGATATTACCTTGGGATAGTATATAATCAAGTGTTTTTGAACAACAGTTGCACTGATGCTTCTATATTTTTTACTGGTTTCGTCCCTATTAGATTACTTTTTAAAAATAGCGATAACTCTGAAATACATGTATGGCAAAATTGCAGGTCATCAACGCGTTTCTGCTGTCCGCTTAATATTCATTTTGCTCGTGAGACTCCTGAATTAACCGATGCAAAAACAAAATTTGGATCATCGAATTAAAAATTTAAAACCCTTTTTTTACCACGAATGAGCCCTTAATTTTCAAAATAATTTTTTAGAACGATTTAAGAACATACGAATTATCTTTATACATGATTTTTATCGTCAGTGATAATTGATACTCCCTATATATAAATATAGATGATGAGCAAAAAATTCAACAATTATTTGTCTAAAACACGATATCTTAAACGTGTAATACTTACTAACTTTTATATCTTATTTCTGGTAAACCTTATTATGGCCAGCTTTCCTAGAAATTCGACCAGTCTGCGCCGGGTCCAAAGGTCACATGCCAGTATCATGCTAGTTTTCGCGCGGGGAAGGAGACATACCATTGACGTGCCGTCGCGGAGAGTGAATCTTCTTATCGTAGTTGTTATTCGCTGCTATTACTCCCCAAGCAACACACTGTACACCTCAAAACGCAACAAAATTGTGGGTACAATCAATCTACATTGTGGACCTTTCGATTTAAACCCTGGGTATTTTAAAAATATTGAATTTCATCAAAGAGATTCGTTGATATTTACATAATCCTAAACGACAGGGGCCAAATTGATTTTATGCGTATATCCGTGTGCAATTCCGACCAAAACAACGTCGAGTTACATTTTCGTTTAGTTAATTATTTTTTGCTCCAAATAAAATTGGTAGGATTGTAATATAAAATATAACGTTACGCAAGCCTATTTGAAAAAATATCGAAACTATGATGCCTGGTTGTTATTCCTCCTATTTTTTTTTATCTTTGGTCAAAGAAAATTCCACTTTGTGTGACACTATAATATTCTTTGCTTTGGTGCATCAAGCTTCTGAAGCAGCGTGCTGACCCAAGCGGGGTACAATTAGTTCCCCACACTTTTTGTGATTATGTTTTTCAGTTTTAATGACATCGTTTTACAAATAAAAAAACATCTTTAGTATAAGAAAATTTATTCACCTTAAGGTTAAAACGAAATGTTGAACTTTCAAAATGCTTTAAAACATGATTTTATCCACAATAACAAATCAGAATTTTTGCATTCGACGCGCGTTTCGCGCACCATTTTAGCATCATCAGAAGATGCTTAAAATTAAATTTACAATATACCTAACTTTATTTTATACTAACTGTTTCTTTAATGAAGCGAAACGAAAAAGAACTAATCCGTGAACTAGCAGGAGTCACGTACGAGCAACAAATACAGTGGACTACTAGTCACGCTTGATTAACCACGACAATGGACTATACGCAATAGGCCCTCTATCTCTATTTATACTATCCTTACATTTAATAATTTTCATACTTTCGTATGCGTCTAATGATCTATCAGTTATATTATGATGGAACGATTATAATACACTAGAATTTGATATTTGATATTTATAGAAAAATAATGAGAAGGAGACAATTAAGACTATAGCGAAAGTTAATGGTTTCAATATTAACTTAATAAATAGACTAATTAATAGGCATTTGTTTAGAAAGACCATTAGTGTTTCCACTTCTTTCGTTAATCAGGACAAAGAAAATTCTATTACACTATAATATTCTTTGATCTGGATGAAAATAGAAAATATGTCTCGATACCATATAAACCTCAGTATACTAGAGGACTCCAAAAAGACTTTAAGGAAGTAGGTTTAAAGTTAGTACACCAAACTCAGTTTAATATTAAGAAATTATCAGGTGGTCCAAAGGACAAAATTGAAGTATTAGAAAGAAGTGGAAGATATGAAATTGGATGCATAGATTTTAACCAAATATATTTTGGGCAAACTAGAAGATCTATACAAACGAGATTCAAAGAACACATAGCTCATTTAAAGTATAGCAGAACAGAAAAATCAAGTGTTGCGGAGCATGCTATTGGTAATAATCATAGAATATTAATTAAAAATTCAAAATTAATTCATAATATAACTGATAGGGGATCATTAGACGCATACGAAAGTATGGAAATATTAAATGTAAGAATAGTATAAATAGAGATAGAGGGCCTACTGCGTATATTTAATTGTATTGGTTAATCAAGCGTGACTAGTGGGATTCCAGGATTAGTTATTTTTGGATCCGCTTGGTTAAGCTAACAGTAGTATAAAATAAAGTTAGGTAGATTTTAAGTTTAGCTTTAATCATCTCTTAATGATGCTAACATGGCAACGAAACACGCGTCGAGTGCAAAAATTCTGTTTCGGTACTGGGGATAAAACTCTGTTTCAGGCCATGGCAGAAGTTAACTTTCATCACCGTGATATTCGTAAAATCCACAAAGAACTAGATATGCAAAAGGCACATTAGGACCAGGCGGAATACTAACTAACACTAATTTTTTCCAGACTTTTTTCACTGCTTTACCGAAAATGGATTTACCCATCTCTTTGGAAAGTCGCTCGAGTGCAATCTGTTCCAAAAACAACAGCAAGAAACCCACTCAAACTATCGCCCAACTGATTTGCTTCCAATAATTTCCAAAGTCATGGAACGTGTGGTCAATCAGCAACTACTCAAGTAACTCGAAATCAACAGAATTAGAAGCGATAACCAATACGGCTTTCACAAGGAAAGATTGACAGGAGATATATTGTATATTGTAGTTCAGTGAGTAGACTGAAAACTACAGAGAATATCGAGCGATTGCGTTGGATATTTCGAAGGCATTCGACAGAGTGTGGAGGACGGATTTCTGCCAGCCTCTCTCTGCAGCTGGCTTGTAAGTTTCCTTAAGAATTGATCTCTGCACGTTGCAGTTTGATGAACACATTTCAGACACTTTCAGCAATAATGCGGGTGTGCCTTAGGGCGCAACAATTTCACCAACCCTATTCTTCATTTATATTATTGATATGCTGATCGAAACCAATTATCAAGGTTACGGTTTTGCAGATGATAGTACCTTTGTCTCCCAATTTAGATCAGAAAACCTTTACTAGCTACTGAGACTTATCACCGCAGACAGGAGCAGATTACAACAATTAATCGAGATCTGGAGAAAGTTCGAACTTGGTGCGACAGAAATTTGGTCCAGGTCAATGCAGCAAAAACTCACGTTTATTAAGAAAGCAAATACGAGGGGCCCTGATATCATTATCGCAGGATCGAGCACTACTTGAGCCTCGTCAATCGGACTACTGGGTGTCTCAGTCAACAGCAATGTCCTGGCATGACCACGTTGCTAACATCACAAAATCAACCTCGTAGCAGCTTGGTGCGCTATTTCACAACAAAATACTGTACACACCGCAGTAGCTACTGTTGCTCTACAAAGCACAAATAAGACCGTGCTTAGAATATTGCCCACGCATCTGGGGTGCCGCACCTATGCACAGCTGCTGGATTCCATTCAGAAGAGAACTGAGCATCTCGTCGGCAACCTGGAGTTGACACGAGATCTGGATAGACTGGAACACCGCAGACAGGATTTTTCCCACCTCATCTCGCCCCCAGCAACGCTTATCAGATCGTCACGACAGACGTCAAGAGCGCAACCGTTCGTCGTACAACTGGAAACATCTAGAACATCGCTTTACAAGTACCCATTGGCACGCGCACTGCATAACTGTGGAAACCACTCCCAGGACGTCTGTTTCCCCTAAAGAGCAACCTACAGCTATTCAATAACCATGTCAATAAACATTTCCTTACACACGGCTCGTCGAGTGTCATAGGATCTCACTTTAGTGTGTGTGCCACGTCCAAAAAAAAAACCTAAGTGTGTTGTAAAATATGAAGTTAGGCTCGCTTTTATTCAGGGAACTTCTTTAGTAATGGTCTAATACTATTCATAGTCATTACTATCAATAATTTTGAAGATATCTAGAGTACATTATAAATAAAATGTTTGCCTGAATCCAACAAAATTTTCGTAAATTCAGAAAGTACTCTACAGATTGGAAAATTTTAAATTAATAAGCGTTAATACGGAGGGTTTATGCCATTTATCAATAGTTTTGTAGGCAGTCGAGATCGACTGCTATTTTTTGAGATATGCACATAGTTGTGTTTTATTAAGTAAATGCATCTAACCCCAAGTGGAGGTTACACACCTTACACACATAATTACGTTGTGCTACAAAATCATAAAATCTGCATGGCTGATTATGGCATCATAGTTCATAAGTAATGTTATTGTACGTTATTATAAGAGCATAGTAACTTAAACAAAAACAATTTTTAAGATACATGTCAATTTTTTAGAGAGTATGAGTCTGAGTCTGACGCTGTGTGAAGAAAAGGTATTTGTATTAATTCCGCTTTTCTTTAAAACTGTACGTATCCATCTACTGATAGTTTGAGAACATGCTGGGTGAATCGGTTTTTTATGAGTAGTGGTTAAATTGTTGTAGTTTCCCCTTATTGAGAGAGTAGCTTTTATGTAAAAATCTAAGATACAGTTCCGGTTTAGTGGTGAAGTACGGAAATACCAGAAGAGGTTATAGTTTGTTTGAACCGGAGGTTTTTATCTTTTCCGTGATTTTTATTTCTATTTTTTCTGTACTTGTAATGTTTTCTAGAGATATTTTAGAAATTGTTTGAACACAATGAGCCGTAGTTAATGATATAAGACCTACTAGTTTTAGGGTCAGTAACTCTAGTGTCAATGATTCTAACGGATACAGTTTAGAGAGATAAGCTAGTACCGGTTCCGGATTCCATGTAAAGGAATATTTTGGTGTTGAAGGTTTTGTGTTGTACACGCCCATTAGGCAGCTTTTAATTATGGCTTCGTCTTTAATATCTATGCTGAATATAAGATTGAGAGCTGATCGATATGAGTTAACTGTTAGGCCGGAGTGAAAAGCTTCACTAATAAATTCTAATTCTATATAAGTGTTTAAATTATAGTTTAGCGGTTTTATTTCCCTGACATAGCAGAATTCCAGTATTTTTTGTTACACCCTGTATATTGTTTCAGCGTGACTTCTGTGATAGATGAAATCATCAAGGGAATGGCTGCCAAGGGTATTTTCCCTTTTTCTAATGCTAACCGGACAACTTCCCTGCCGCCAGGGAAATTGTATTGGCTAGTGGATGCTCGTTCCTAAAAGGAGATATCAGTAATGTTTTACGTGGTGAAAATGTTATCGGGTTTTCTATTAGTAACTCATTAAATAGCGAAAACCATGGTTGTGTAGTCCACAGTGGGACGACTACAATTCCGCTTGCTTTATCTTGCTTAATTTTTTCTAATACTCTGCTTATTAGTTGGAAAGGTGGAAAGGCATAGAAGTAAAAATTTTCCCAAACTACTGTAAACGCGTCCACAGTGAGCGAATCTGGGTCCTTAAACCATGATACGAATTTTTCGCATTTTGTATTAAGTTTAGTAGCAAATAAGTCAATATGGGGAACCCCAAATTTATCAACAATTTTTTCAAATTCTACTTCATTTAATTCATATTCAGATTCTCCAGATAGGGATCTTGATTCTGTGTCCGCATCAATACTGTCGTTTGAGGAAATATAGGATGCAAGAACCTGCAAATTTCTAGATTCGCACCAATCTCATAAAATTCTTGTAACTTTGTTAAGTCCTAAAAATCTAATGCTCCCTCCCCTATTAATGCAAGAAATTGCTGTTACATTATCAATTCGTAACAATATTCTCAGGTTGTGTTTATGTTTGGTGAATGATTTTAGACCGTATAGTGCTGCTTTGAGTTCTAAATAATTAATATGCATTTGTTTTTCGCTTTCATCCCAGAATCCATGATTTTTTTTTGTCATTACAGAAAGCCCCCCACCCACTGGTGAAGGCATCTGAATAAATTTCTAAGGTAAATTGTTTGGGTTTTATATCTTGGGTATTTGATAAATGTGTTAGCCACCATTTTAGCTCCAGCTTAGATGAAGTATATATGGGCATATATTTATCGTAGTTATATTTATGGTTTCTTAGTTCTAAATGTCTGTTTGTTTCCAGGGCTTTCATATGTATCCATCCATATTTAATTACAGGACCTGCAGCTACTAAGCTGCCTACTAAACGTGCGAAGTTTCTAATTTTTATGTGAGACTTTTTAATATTTGTTTAATTATTATTTTTATTTTTATTTATTTTTTTTTTTTTTAGAGAATTTATTTTTCTTTTTGGCAATGACATAATCATAGTAAATGAATTGTATGTAAAACCTAAATATTCTATTTCTTGAGAAGGTATCAGATTACTTTCCTCTACAGGTTTTTTTTTTTTTTTTTTTTTCGGAGGTTTAGTGTGGTTTGTGTATATCATTCACATTTACTTTTATTATTTGCGATAATTAAGATACCATCTAAATAAACGACTAAAAATATTCCTTTTCGTCTAAAATAGGAAACTACAGGTTTAAGTAGTTTTGTGAATATATAGGGTGCAATATTTAAGCCAGAGGGTAAACAGTTAAATTGATAAAGAGAATGTTTGAATTTGAAACACAAATGTTTTCTATATTGCCAGTGAATCGGTAGAACAAAATAACCATCTTTCAGATCTATACTACACATGTAACAATTGTTTGTTACTATAGTTTACATACAGTCCTAGAATCTTTCAATTTAAAGTGCGGGGCGTTGATGTGGTTATTTAAATTTTTTAGATTAAATATAAATCTCTTCTTCCCATTAGGTTTTGTTGCTAGAAAGTATGGTGACAAAAATTTATTTTTACTAGGTACAGTTTTAGATATAGCACCTAAGTCTAGCAAGTTATTGATTGTGGTTTCATAAAAACATAGTTCTTTCTTCATTATTTTAGGTTGTGATAACGGGTATTTTTTGGGAATAGAAGGGAAAGGGATTTTTATGCCTTTCACCCATTCTAAAACTACAGTATTATTGGTTATGCGTTTCCAATTAGATAAGGGATTACATAGCGTCGCAGCACGTTTTCTTACCCCATTTACGTCCCGTTGTAGCGAGTGTTGTTGCTTGGGGCCTGTCGAGATGTCCGCGTTATTGCCCGGTCTCCCTGTCTTCTCCATTTGAACTTCTGTTCGTCCCATCTTCTCCCTTTTTTTATCTTGAATCCTGGTTTATTGCGCTGGGAGTTTAAATATTTCTGATATTGTGAGTTTTGTGGAAATGTTCCTGAATACCCTGGTTTCCCTGTGAAGGATCGTTTTGTATCCAACCCTGAAGTAGGGTTGGATACTTGCCCCTGTCGTTTCCTCAATGCCCCGCTGCGCTGGCCCTTCTTAATTCTTGTGACGTTTTCAATGTTTCACTAAAATTTTCTCCAAACAAAAATTGGTCGACGGTGCTGGCTTCCACTGTCTTTTTACATTTTTTGGAATTGGATGACTTATTTGCCTACCGCATCTTAGCTATTAACTGGATTTTTATTATTATTATTATTATTATTTTAAATTTATTATTATTATTTTATTTATTTATTTTTTTTTAGTTGTTTTGCTATTATTTATCTACATACGCATGTATGCTATAAATATTGGTTAGCAAAAACTAAACAAATCACCTGACTTGTATTTGCAGTAACTAATTTGCAAATATTTTTCATACGCCTGTATGTACTGACTGCTCTATAGGTAAGACATTTAAAACAAATCGCTTGACTTGTATTTACAGTAATTAATTTGCAAATATTTTACATACGCTTGTATGTAGTGATTGCTGTAGGTAAGATATAAACACAAATCGCCTGACTTGTATTTACAGTAAT
>MU182787.1:132644-143141 GCA_016904865.1 Pissodes strobi | reverse complement strand
ACAGATCACCTGACTTGTATTTACAGTAATTAATTTGCAAATATTTTACATACGCCTGTATGTAGTGATTGCTGTAGGTAAGATTTAAACCCAAATCGCCTGATTTGAATTTATAGTAAATATATTGCTATAGTTTAAATGTACATACCCAGTATGTAAAAATTATGATATATGGCTTTTGTTTAAAAATAAATAGACTATAGACTATATCGACGTCATCCGGTGATGTCTTGTCAAATTTTGTTATATAAACATCAAGATTAGGTTATTAACTTAGCCCCTTGAATCATTTATTTACTACTAAAGATAGTTAATAATATTCTTACTTGTATATTCTGAAGAGCTGGAATATGCTGCTTCTAATACACGCTCTTGCAATTTATCCAGCTCTAAACATAACTTTTTGTCCTTATGCTTCTTTTCTTTAGAGGGACTTTTTGGCATTTTCACTATTGTTTCTTTCACTCTCACTAAAATCGTGCACTACCGATAGGTACAAAAAACGGAATGATTCAGGCAAAATATTGTCGTGTCGAGTTACGTAAGTGCAATCGAAGCATTTTTAGCTTTAAATATGTACCGATAGGTGCGAGAAAACGAGATACTACATGGAATTATATCGTTAGGCAAGCGACGGAAAATTTATATTTTTTTTTATAGTGAACCTGTATTTTATTATTTTATTGAAATAGAAAGTGTCTTTATACAACATTATGAAATTATGTCCCGACAAAGTATCGATTTAAAAAAAAATACTGAAAAAAATAGACTTATTGATAGTACCATCCTAGACTGTCATAATATGAGAAATAAAGTGATCACTCGATATGTACTTTTTAGATTAAAAATAGCAAGTGAGAGGAAGAGTAGTTTAATCCACGAATATGCCAGTAATTATTTAAGGTAAGTTTATTACTAGTTATCTCTAAATTATATGACAAAAGTTAAATTTTTCTTATTTGGACTAAGTAATGAAGCTTCGATAATTTTTTTAGTTGTAGTACTCGATTGTATTTTAACATGGGCCTTTCATGTCATATGCCCATGTTAAGAAACTTTAAATGTATACCTAATGTCCTCATATGTTTCTATACTTATCAGGAATTGCCATATTTGTCTTTAATAAAGATAATTTAAAGTAGTAGATAAATCAAATGTTATTGCCATACTTACTTATTTTTAACATTTCCTTTGCGTTTCAGTATGTAATATTACCCTATTGGTGTGTGTGATTTATAGTCTTGACATTAATAAATTACAGATTTACAGCTTTTGGGTATTTTCGCCACCAACCCTCGTCTTAATCATAACCCGCCACAAAGATCAACAAGTTATAAATAATTTATGTATATTTATGCTTCATCTTCTGTTTTTTATTATTTCATCCTTCCCTTTCTTCCCAGTAATCAAAATTTGTAATAGTATAGAGTTTTGTAGGTTAAAACCTAGCCAATTACTAAAAATGTATTATATAATTTCCTCTTCAAAAATTATAAATTTATACAATATTTGTTTTTCTTAATTAAATCAAATTATTCGGTTTGGCTTTAACAATTTTTATAATGAGGTTAAATCATTTGGGGCATTCTAAATGTATTGAAAATGTGAATTGTTTGTATAACCGATACCTCCTACAACTCATATTGGTATAACACAGCACACAGCCTGTGCAATAAAAGGTATTGGCCTATGACTCTGTGACACATCCTTCTTAATTTGAAAATAATTTAAAAATATATCATTACAATTACGAAAGAAATTTATTTTTTCATAGTTCAATTAATTGTTATGTCGTATTATGCATTAAAATTGCATATAGTAACTGATTTGCAACTGTAAAACTCTATTGTCAACACTGTCCCTATAAAGACACTGTAGCTTAATTTTAGAGCAGTTAATTATGATGCTTGGGAATGTCATACCCAACAACACTAACTAAAAACTACTAACTAACTACTACCTTTCACTTTTGATTACCAGTTCTAATCATGGGATAGTATGATTGGTAATACTAAGAAATTATTTAAAATTATACGCTTTGGATCAGTATATGGATTTTAATGGAGCACTCGTGGATTTGAATACTAAATTCTCAATATTTTCACAAAAATATCTTTGTGAACTTGAAATATATATTTTATCAAATATGAACTAAAAGAACCAGATTATTCATTTTTGACTAAAAGCAAAGAATATTCTACTACAACAGAATATTCTTTGCTAAAAGTAATCTGAACATATGAGCCAAAATATCGCACAAAATGTAAATATTCATTACATTAAATTTGTGGTAATTGGAGAACACTTTCACTACATTTTAAAGGCAGCCAATTACTAATATTCTATTGCTAATATTCTATTTAAGAACAATGTATTTATATTTAATGCTAATTTTGCTTTAAAATTTTAGGCGCCGCGCGCCGTGCGCCGTGAAAATAGGAAATAAATCTGAAATTGCTACTATTTTGACCCTTTAGTGCGACAGGCAATACTGCTTCGAAAGCCTGACAACATGCGCAACATGTCCAATGAAATATTAATAACACATTGTGCCTACTAAACAATGAATATGAACACAGCAATTTTAATTATAAATATTGTTACATATCCTTTACTGCACCTTTGGCAGTTTTAAATACCTATTAGTGTAATTGATGTTTTAGTTATTGGCGTTAAATGGAATTAGTAGGTAATTCCAACAGATGGGCTTTATATCAATTATCATTATCTATAAGGAAATCAAATGCAAAACGTTATGGATTTTTATAGTTTACTGTCGACAATATTAATATTAGAGTAAGTGACAGAAAGTTTATTAGAAGAAACAATTTTTCGTTTACTGAAGGAATAAACGCTGGTTTCCCTTGTGACTAAGATAATATTATTTAAGGGAAATTCAGTGAATATCAATTTCGCTGCTGTGCTTTTCTAGAATAGACAAGCTACTGTTCTTCTCTATTTAAGCTTCGCTCAGCCAATTCTCAACTTAATTATAATTCATAAAACCGGTTTTTAAAACAAGCAGTTGATAGGTGCATATTAAATATTTCTTTGGTTACTAACATTAATAACAACTATTATTGACCGATTTCGACGTTGAAATGTTGTCTTTCTTTACCTCTTGATAAAAGATTGAATTATTTACCTTCATTATTGACCTAAGTCAATAATAGTGTCGGTCTAAACTTTAGTTAATTGGAAATATATTTCCACTACTAACTTTAATATTGTGAACTACTAAAATTCATAAACTACCAAGGAAATATCACCCTGTCCTGAGTTTGAACGTTAACTTGGAAAATATTATGTAAACATTAAAGACAAATTATAAACAAGGGAGCGGTCAACGCAAGCGTTTATAAACCAATCAGCACATTTTATTATATAAATACGCTAGCGAACCATCAGTTCGGCAGAATTTGTTTCTCGCCTAAACCAGTTTCCTGCAGAACACATGCTCCTGGGGTTCTAACCTAACCTGCAACCTTATTCCCTACCCAAACTTGAGTTTAGAAGAGCACATGTTCGTGGACACAGGCGTTGCCAACCTACAGTAATAAAAGTTGAATCTACGATAAATTTGTCAAAGTTCTGGGAAAGATAATTTTCACAGTAGAATCTGTCAAGTAATTAAATTGCAGCGTAAGCTTTGAGTGTGCTTAAGACAAACCTAACTCTAAATAAAACACAACAAAACTTAAGAAAACTATATTATAAAACAGTAAGCAAAGATCTATAAATAATTCAAAAATATACTTCAGTCGAAAGAACATGCGCACCTTAATAATAGTGTAAGTCAAGATTCTGATCAGTAGACATTGTTATTGTCTTCTCATTAACTCTTTTTTCAATAAACGGAATAATTGTTTTATAACCTGAAAATATTATTGACGAATTTGTAACTTTAGTTTTATTTACCTCTTGTCAGTAAATTAATTTATTTACCTTGTCACGCTCTTTATTGCCTTCTAATTTTATTTATATACTTTCAACTCAGATTAGCAGATATTGAAAGTGAACAAAATTAAAAGAAAAAATATTTAAAGTAAAGATAATTATTACCAATAAACATCAATTAGACTCTAGTAAAATAGGCCAGATATAAATACTATTAATTATTTGTTACAACAAGTTTGAATGATAATAACCACTAAATAATTAGGTATTAACATGCCCAGCCCATGACCATGTTCCATCCACACTTCAAAGACGTTTAGAACACAATAATAACTAGTTATGTCTAATTACACTACGTAACATGAAATAATAACCGTTAATTTAAAAATATACTACGACTCAAAGCGTTTTTAAAATAGATAATTAATCAAAATAAAAAACTCTAAACTTGTATTAAGTCAAATGAAGTATTAATGGATCAATAAAATCGAAATTAATTTTGCAAAAGGATAAAAAAATGAAAGCTTAAGGGTTCAGAGGCTGACTAGTATGACATAAATTAACCAGCAACTGAACATATACACTTGAACACTAAATTTTTCACGTTTTGATTGATACATTGATCTGATCTAAGGAGCTAGTAGGCAGCAGCTTTCCAAGTCACTCCCAGTAGGAACCGCCCTCAATCAGTAAACACCGAGGACTCTGCTCACAGAGTTACTAGAAACTTCTTTCGTCGAATAAAGACTCTTCAGGTAACAGCATACAAAAGAAGGATATACTCTTGGCGTAGTCGGAAAAAAAATTGTGAAACATCAGCTTATTCAAGGATTCTACTTAAAATACAAGGCGATGAACATTTACAGACAAGAGCATATAAAATAAAATGCCAAAGAAAAATGAGGAAAATCAACGTTTTTTCTGTAAAGGATATTTTGCAAAATCTGCTGACACCAAAATCAGCCTGCTCTCTCAAAAGGTGAACGGGACAATATATTTGCACCGAAAATTAGAAAGAAATTGGAAATGGTCCGTTACAAAACAGCCACACTAAAAAAAACAAAAGTAGCTGGCTTGTGTTGGGACTCCGTCTAGGCACCAAACCGATAACCCCGCTCAATGTATTTAAAAAAACTATCTACCTACGCGGCACTCACACTGTCCTTTCAATACTGGATTTTTGAAAAGCGAGAAGTGGGCCGTTTGATATTTTCCTGATTAAGATGATCGAGATCAGGCCAGACGCAACTTCTACAGAATACCCGGATTTCAAACCAGTTCATCCTTATGAACCATGTGCTCGCTATCACACAACTTCCAGGGCTCTGCGCAACTTGCAGCTACTCCTACTACTAACACGAACTAATTAAATAAGAACACTAAACAAACTTTCCGCGTGCTATCAACAGCCCATTCCTAGGAAAAATTACGTTATCCCTGAACCAGATCCAATCATATATTGTGACTTTACTCCATTCAACTACGTTGTATTGCAACGTAGACAGGCGTAATCTGTGACTTTACTCCATTCAACTACACCACTGTAATTGCGACATAGCAGGAACGTCAAACTGGTGAGGAGTTTGATTACGGGGAGTGACGCCCCCGCCATTCCGAGTTGCCATGGGATATGGCGCATCAAATCCCATCGTCCTACCCCAGGCTGGAGAACACTAAAGTACAAAGTCTGGAGCTGATCAATGACAGTTTGTGACAAGAGGGGCTGCATTGTATTGGCGGGCAGGAACGTAAAACTGGCGAGAGGAATTTGATTACGGGGAGTGACGCCCCCGCCATTCCGAGTTGCCATGGGATATGGCCCATCAAATCTCATCGTTCTCCCCCAGGCTGGAGAACATCAAAGTACAAAGTCTGGAGCTGATCAATGACAGTTTGTGACAAGAGGGACTGCATTGTATTGGCTGGCAGGAACGTCAAACTGGTGAGACGCGTTTGATTACGGGGAGTGACGCCCCCGCGATTCCGAGTTGCCATGGGATATGGCACATCAAATCCCATCGTCCTCCCCCAGGCTGGAGAACACCAAAGTACAAAGTTTGGAGCTGATCAATGACAGTTTGTGACAAGAGGGGCTGCATTGTATTGGCTGACAGGAACGTCAAACTGGTGAGAGATGTTTGATTACGGGGAGTGACGCCCCCGCCATTCCGAGTTGCCATGGGATATGGCCCATCAAATCCCATCGTCCTCCCCCAGGCTGGAGAACACCAAAGTACAAAGTCTGGAGCTGATCAGTGACAGTTTGTGACAAGAGGGGCTGCATTGTATTGGCTGGCAGGAACGTCAAACTGGTGAGAGGAGTTTGATTACGGGGAGTGACGCCCCCACCATTCCGAGTTGCCACGGGATGTGGCTCATCAAATACCATCGTCCTCCTCCAGGCTGGAGAATACCAAAGTACAAAGTCTGGAGCTGATCACTGGGGAGTGATCCAACAAACCCCATTTTTACCCCTGTCAGACTAGGGACCGCCAAAGGAATGAGTCTGAGGCCGATGCTTCGAGTGGAAGCGGCCCTAGCCTACTCGCATCGTCCGGTGAAAGACCACCCCACCACAATTGGGAAGCGCTAAGTGCTTTTCCCAAATCACGTTCCGCTTCCGCGCTGGTGGTCCCGGGTTCCACAGTAGGAATATATGGACATAATGGTGCTTCCAGGATCAAAATATTCCGGAAGTAAACTCCCCGGCCATTCGGATCTCCGGGCGCTGGGTGGCTCTGGGAGCCCTTCATTCCGCATTCCACAGACAGCAAAGATACCGAACCAATTTAGAATAGATTTCTGCAACATAAGAGGCCTAAATACCAACATAAATTCGGTACACCAACATCTACAAGCAAATAGACCACACATATTAGCCCTTACAGAAACACAAGTATGTTCTACAACAACAACAGTGAACTACCTCTATCCTGGTTACGACGTACACACCCGATTTAGATATATATAAGTTCGAAATATGCCTTTTTGTCCGAAGCGACCTTTCATGTCACCGCGAGGAAACACTCGAACCGAACAACCTTGACGTCATGTGGCTCAAGTTCACCGCCAAGGGATTAACAAAGTTTATATGTTGTCTCTATCGCCCTCCGAGCGATAGAGCCTACCAAACCTTTTTCTCAACCCTAGCTACCACTTTTGACTCAATACAGGTCGATCACCCCAGTTCAGAAATAATCGTTCTGGGAGACTTCAATGCCCACAACACCAACTGGCTCAAACATCACAACAAGACCGACAACGAAGGTAGAGAAGCTGAAGCATTTGCCATCAGCTGCGGGCTTACTCAACTTGTAGACGAACCAACTCAAATCTCAGAGAGGGGCGAATTCGCCTCTCTCCTGGATCTTTTTCTGACCACCAATCCTGACCAGTACAAGGTTACTGTTGGTCCGCCATTAGGTACCTCCGACCACAAACTTATTACAACGGTTTGTGAATTGCCACTCATACAGAAGGATCCACCGTTGCCTCGCAAAATCTGGCATTACAATTCTGCAAACTGGGACGATCTAAGGCAGTTCTACCTAGATTTTCCTTGGCTCGACGTCTGCTTTGCCACTGACGACCCGTCAGACTGCTGCGAAGAGATCATGCAAGTAATCTCCGCAGGAATGGAAGCATACATCCCCAATTCCATCAAGTTATCATCAAAAGAAAAGCCCTGGTTCGACAAAAGATGCGAAAGAGCTGTAGGAAGGAAACATCAAGCCTATAAGTACTGGCAGCAAAATCAGACCGCTGAAAATCGCAATTATTTTATCGAATCGAGAAACTAGTGCAAGCGTGTGATCGACGAAACTAAGGACAAACACAATCAAAGGATCAGGAATAAACTTTTGCAATGCCCCAGTGGTTCCAGGAATTTCTGGTCGGTAGCAAAGCCAGTAAGTAACAACTTTACAAAAACGTCTCTCCCACCTTTGACGGACGAACGTGGCATCACGGCGACTACAGCCAAGGCAAAAGCAAACATGCTCGCCAAAATGTTTTCATCGCACTCTACCTTAGACGTGCCCCAAGGCAAGACTCTCCCCACTATACCGAACAGTGACACTACCATCGCAGAAGTCAAGTTTTCTCACCGTGATATTCGCAAAATCCTTAAAGAACTAGAGAGAAGGCATCAGGACCGGACGGAATACCTGCCATCGTGCTAAAGAACTGCGCCAACGACCTAACACCCGCTTTTTCCAGTACAGGCTTTTTTCTCTTTCTCACAGAAAAGGGATTTACCCATCCTCTTGGAAAGTCGCTCGACTGCAACCTGTTCCAAAAAAAGGCAAGAAAACCACGACGTCAAACTATAGCCCAATTGCCTTGCTTCCAATAATCTCCAAAGTCATGGAACGTGTAGTCAACCAGCAACTACTCAAGTACCTCTAGAGCATCAGAATAATCAGCGATAATCAATACGGCTTTCGCAAAGAGAGATCGACAGGAGATATATTGGCCTATGTCACTCATATATGGAGTAGGGCAATTGAAAACTACGGAGAGGCTCGAGCGATTGCGTTGGATATTTCAACGGCATTCGACAGAGTTTGGCATGACGGACTGCTCAACAAACTGCCGTCCTTGGGACTGCCCGCCTCTCTCTGCAGCTGGCTGGCCAGTTTCCTTAAGAACCGATCCCTACATGTTGCAGTCGATGGACACATCTCGGACACATTCACCATCAACGCGGGCGTGCCTCAGGGCGCAATACTTTCACCAACTCTGTTCCTCATCTATATTAATGACCTGCTGATCGAAACGAATAATCCTGTTTACAGTTTTGCAGATGACAGTACCCTTGTCTCCCACTTTAGATCAGAAAAACCCTTACCAGCGACTGAGACTCATCACCGCAGACAGGAGCAGATTACAGCAATTAATCAAGACCTGGAGAAAGTTCAAACTTGGGGCGACCGAAATTTGGTCCAGTTCAATGCAGCAAAGACCCAAGCAGCAACGTTTACTAAGAGGGCCAATACAGCGGGCCCTGACATCATTATGGCAGGATCGACCATTCCTTCATCCTCGTCAATCGGGCTGCTGGGTGTCTCGGTCAACAGCAATATGTCATGGCATGACCATGTTGCTAACATCGCAAAATCAGCCTCCCAGAAGCTTGGTGCGCAACAAAAAAACTCTATACACCGCAGCAGTTGCTCTTGCTGTACAAAGCGCAAATAAGACCGTGCTTAGAATATTGCTCACATATCTGGGGTGCCGCACCAAAACATACCCTAAAGCTGCTGGATTCCATTCAGAAGAGGGCTGTGCGTCTCGTCGGCGATCCGGAGTTGACCCGGAATCTGGATAGTCTGGAACATCGCAGACATGTGGCCGAGATGTGTCTGTTTTGCAGATACTTTCATGGCAGATGTTCCCAGGATATGGCCCGCATAATCCCGCCCCTGTCAACTCCTGTCAGACAGTCCCGACAGACGACAGGAGCGCACCAGTTCGTCGTACAACTAGAAACACCTAGAACATCGCTTTACCAGAACTCCTTTGTCTGGCGCACTGCATCACTTTGGAACTCTCTTCGATGACATCTGTTTCCCACTAATTACAACCTACAAATATTCAAGAACCGTGTCAATCAACATCTTCGCACACACACCGCTCGTCGAGCGCCATAGGATCTCCCTATAGTGTGTGTGCCACTGCCAATAAAAAAAAAAAAAAGACAGGCGTAATCTTCAATAACTATCTCAAAAACAAATATTCATGAATCATGAAGAACTGTTTAGAGTAACACATCTCTAAAAAGTTCTAATGAAACGCAGCTTACTACAATGACAGGGGTATGACCAGATTTCATGTCAAGATATTAATTTTCACGATTCCAGAAACGTCAAATACGAAAAAATACTTTAGTAATAAATACTAAATTAAGGAAAATTCATCTAAACTGTAATAATGTGGCATTTATGGTGATATAACGGCATTTATAATAATATATGTCTGGAAATAATCTAGCATGAGGCAGTGGTAGTGAGATAAAGTAAGATACGTTATCAAAATAATATATTCCAAGTTTATTTTCATATCGTTCTCACCCCTATTTGCACTTGAAAAAGCTTTAAACTGCCCCGTTCGTTGTGTAGGAAGGTCAAAAACCTAGCCGATCAAATAAGAAACCATCTAAAAAAAGAAAGCAGAACAAAAAAAAACAAAGTAAAAAGGGCAAAAAACAGGCCGTATCCTGCTGCAAAAATGCACTAGAAAGAGTCTACTATACTGTCACATATACGCTCCTACCGCTTGTTGCCTATGGACCTGACTTCGTTGCAGTAGTTGCGCTGTGCTCTTTCAGAAGACGGAGCTCAGATATAGGTAGTTGGGAGAGATGGATAGAAACACTCGGTGTAAAAAAGGCTTGGTTTATTAACTTCAGGTTGAGTATAGAAGGTTGTAAGTATTACCAAAATATTCGGGAATGCATATCTCGTAAGTCCCCTGGGATATTCCTCGCGAAAATGTTAACCACGAACAGTAGCGAGAGAGGGGGAGAGCTTAGCCTGAAAGGCTGTTACAATTGGATTGACGGGCGGATAGATTATTTGGTCTGGCTGAATATTTAGTTAC
>MU182787.1:111541-132244 GCA_016904865.1 Pissodes strobi | reverse complement strand
AAGGTTAAGTTCAAACTTTCCACTGTATGATTTTATGTTAGTTGACACATGCCCCCCTTCCAGAAAACGACGGCCTCCGGAGTTTATTACCAGATATGCTATTCCCTTACTACATATATATATATTTTTTACATTTTGCACTCAACCTTAAATGACTATCACAATCCGACCGTACTGATCTCTACTCGATCCAAGACGTTCTGGCTGGTTGCAACAGTTTGTTCATTCATTTTCCTTGTTGTTCACTTCGTGTCGTGGCTCAGTTTTGTCCACCCGGTATTAGTCTTGAAGTGTCGACGACTCTGTATGTTGCTTGACCCAGTGCTTTTTGCTTACATGGAACAAAAGAAAGGTTTGTTTTAATAATTAACTAATAACTAATTTAATAACAATCAATCAATTTTTTAGTTGCCAAATACAATAGCAACATATGACGGTTGTGGTCAGATTTAGGCGTCCTACCATATATGTATATTATAAAATGTTTCCGTGTTATCATTATTAGATTTTGATTATCTATCACCATATTTCAGATTCTTATTTATTATTTGTTGTAAATCCCTCGTATTAAAAATAATTCTTTTGATTATCTGGCAGTCCTATATCTATTCGTATTTCAGCATATAATATATTACGATAATTTTAATTACAGCTAACCTATTATTTCTAAATATTATAATATGATATGATACGTATTTATACTACTTTGTATCGTCAGCAGAAATAGTAAGCAGGTCATGTTGATATTCCATTGCTCGGGTCGACTGCCGCAGTCTTTTGAAATATGCAATTTAGGCTATCGTCTGAGTTTTGATTTTCTATCCTTAACGTGTATCCATCTTGTGGTGTGGGGGAGTGGTTTGTGCTGGTGGAGCTGGTCGTATTGCGTAAGTATCTATATAATTTAAATAATAGATATATTAGGAATATTAGAAATATGCTACAGGTTATTTTAAATAGTATATCGTGCATGATTTCAATTGCTGCATGTACAGGGGTTGCTAATAAGGGTAGTGTTGGCTTGAGTTTGTGAAATATTATGTATATTACTGCAAATGATAGCATACTGTTCCATATAACCATGATACTGTGATTTTCGTTTGTCCATTTATTATTGGATGACGTTTCCGATTGCTTGATTTCTGTAGCAATTCTTTACTTGATGTTGTTCTTAGTGCACCTGTAGCTGACGTTTTGTAGATCTGCATTGGAGTGATCAGTTCCATACAGATTATTTCCATGCCCTCTTCAGAATGCGTAACAATATATCCATCATCCCCAATCTCAGTGATGACTATTAGTGAGGACCAATGACATCTGTGGTACCAGTGAGCGCTATGGTACCTGTGAGCTTTCAAGTCCTCCACCGAGGCTTCGTGAAATGGTTTTGTGGTATATGGAACTTGCAGGCACCTTTAGGTGAGTTATCTCATAATTAAATTATTTATTTTCATTTATAATGCTGTTGATTATTCCTCCATATATTTTAAAATTTTGCATTCGTATTCTTTTCTATCTAGTCATCTTCGTCTTGTCTCTAGCTGAAGTGTACGATCTCCAGAAAATTGAATCTAAGAAGAGTATTTCCTCATTGTGTATATTTCTATTTTTCCCATTATTATTATATTATTATAATTTTGTATTGTTCCCTCTATGGGGTTTTAATTTTACTATATACACCTTTTGTGTGGACGGCGTGTCTTGCCTTTATTTCTTTCACTGCATTATTTTACAACATTTTTTCTTTCTAGGTCCCCCTTTTTTTCTTTGGACATCGTGACGCTGCCTTCATTGTCCTACATATGGTTCCTATCTTTCCGGATCCCAGTGCGCTTATGTAGAGTTCTGGTATGTATATAACTGTGACGCGTTTATTATTTTATTATCTCCATATATATTACTGTTTGCCATATGTTTATATCTCAGTATCCGGCGTTTATGTATTCATTATTTTACACTATTTATATCCTATTTTTACTAGTATATTTCTTAATCTATCAGCTGATTTTTATGTACATATTCTAAACTTTCAATGCTCCGTGGCCTTAAGTGTTGTGATTTTCTCGATAAGATATTCATCACTACCCAAGTCCGTTTTACATATAGTCTATGCCTATATGTTTTCTCATTAGATCGTCTTCTACCTAGTTTCCCATTAAACTTCTTATTTCTCCTAGTTTCTCCTCACTCGAAACGCTCATATGTTTTTCTATGACTTTCCCTGTATGGTATTAATCGAAAACAATTGCGTTCTCATTATAACTTTACTAAAGTTTCATTTCTCCATTTAAACTTTATTATTCACATAAATGAACTAAACTTTTCTAGTCTCATTTTTCTCTATATTAACTTTCTATATCATCTATTTGGACGCCTTCATGTTATTATTATGACTTTCTCTAGTGTCTTAGATAGTTGTCAATAACACTCGCGTTCCACATTCTATAGTTCCATCTTTCTAATATATCTCTGTTTGCTTCTCTAAGTGCCTCTAATATTTTTCTATGTGCTTTATTTTTACTCTAAGCATATACAATATCTATGTACTCTATTTTCTACTTGAAGTACATATTGTTTCCATTTTAAATGTATCTTATATTTTTCTAAATGCTTCATGCTACTTTTTTCTCACTCATAAGTGTCTTATTATGATTTTCCCTAATATCTAAGGTATTTATCATTGACACCTGGGTTTGTAGATACTTTGTGCATTGTCATTATTTTCTCCCTAAAATCGCTAACAGTCTTCCTTCGAAGTCCTCGTCTTCTTTCTCGTCCATACCCTCACTACTCTCAATTTTATTATCGTCTTTCCCCAAAATTGCTAATAGTCTTCTTTCGAAGTCCTCGCCCTCTTTTTTATGTATACTTCCATTTTTCTCAATTTTATTACTGTTTTGTTGCCCCTTATCTTTATCACGTTTTTCTTTTTCTGCATCTTGTATAACTAATTGTATATTTGTATCTTCTGTATCCTCTGTACTATCGTCCTCTGTGTCCTCTTGATTATTGTCCTCTTTTTCGGATTCCTCATCAATAATTGGTGAATCCTCAGTCCAGGGATCATTATACGGCAACATCCTACATACGTGAACCGTGTCTTTTACTTTCTTTTTACTTCCTATCTTTCTAACTTCGTAGTTTACCTCATTTAATTTCCTCAAAATTTCATAATAATATGGTCCAAACCACCTTAGAAGTAGTTTTTCGCTGCGTCCTACTTTTCTTACTGGTATAAATATTTTTACTTTATCTCCTATCTCGAATTGTAGCTCCCTATGTTTATTATCGAATCGTTTTTTATCACTATTTTGGCGTTTGTCTATATTTTCTACTGCTAATGCTCTCATTCGCAGCGCCTTTTCTCTTATCTGTAGAATGTCTGTCTCTTTTTCAGCGTCCATCAGGACCGCTTCAGAGGGTAGCGTTGGCTCCCTTGCAAAAACTAACATAAATGGGCTAAATTGCGTTGTGTTTTGTATAGCTGTGTTATAAGCAAACGTGATGAATGGAATATAAGAGCACCAATCGGTCTGTTGAGTGTTGCAGTACATAGACAGCATGTCCGCCATTGTTTTATTTAACCTTTCTGTAAGGCCGTTGCAGCAAGGGTGATAGGCAGTTGTGTACTGGCTACGTGCTCCCATAATTCGTTCTAGTTCTTGTACCATGTCTGACTGGAATGTTTTGTCTCTGTCACTTAAAATAGTCCTTGGAACTCCGTATATCAAAAATACTTTTTCTAAGAGAAATTTTGCCACCGGGCCTGCCTTGCCGCTTGGTAAAGCTGCAGTAATAGCATATCTTGATGCATAATCCGTTGCTACCACAATCATTGTCTTTCCCTGAGAGCTACGCCTAAACGGTCCTAAAAGATCAATGCCAATTTTATCCATGATGTTTCCTACTTTTATGGGTTGTAAGAAGCCCGGAGTTTTTCTGTAGGGTTGTCCTTTTCTTGCCTGGCAGTCTGGGCATCCGTGTATGTATTTCTCTATGTCCTTACTCATGCCCGTCCAGAAGAATCTGTTTTTGATTTTACCCAATGTTTTATAGACTCCTAGATGACCCCCTGTGGGTGCTGCGTGTACTTCCCACATTATTTGTTTTCTCATGGACTTTGGTATGACTAGAACATTCTCCAATCCTTTGTTGGTGTTATTTACTTTGTACAGGGTGTCATTTTGCAGTCTAAAATTTTTTGCTCTGCGTCTGGTGCCTATTGCAATATCTGTATTATTTGGATCTAAGATGGCTTGTTTTAATTCTCTTATTTCTGGGTCCTTGTCCTGGACAGCGGCTATCTCTGTGCTCCTCAGCGCAAATGTTGGTAGTTCGTCCTTGTCTCCTTGATCGTTTGTTTCTGCAGGTAGGACTGGGTGTCTCGACATGCAGTCTGCGTCTTTGTGTGATGTTCCTTTTTTATATTCTACTGTATAGTCAAACTCTGCAAGCTTTAAAGCCAATCTTGCTAAACGCCTATTATTCTCTTTGATGCTGTCTATCCAACAGAGAGCATGATGATCTGTTATGATCTTTACTGGTTTACCATATATCAAGTGTCTCAAATAGCTTAGCGCCCATACTGCACCTAGTAATTCTAGCTCTGTGATTGTATAATTTTTCTCACTTTTTGACAGACTTCTGCTTATGTAGGCTACAGGGTGTGCAATTTTATTATCATCTTCCTGTAATAATATGGCTCCGATTCCACATGTAGCTGCATCTGTGTGCAATATTGTGCCTTTGTTCGGATTAAAGTGTTGTAACACAGGTGCCGATATCAATCTTTCCTTTAATGTTGCGAATGCCTCGTCTTGCTTTGGTCCCCATTTAAATGTCGGGCTTTTCTTTGTCATATCGTGTAATGGACGTGCAATCATTGAAACATTTTTAATGAATTTTCTGTAGAAATTACAGAGTCCTAAGAAGCTTTGTATATCTTTGAGCTTTTTTGGTGTTGGAAAATTTCTGATGCACGTGAGCTTGGATTCGTCAGGTAATATACCCTTGTCACTGACCTTGAATCCCAAAATTTTTATCTCTTTCTTTAGGTATTCGCATTTGCTTGGTTTCAATGTTAAATTTGCCTGACGTAATCTGTCGAAGACTTTTCTTAATTTTATCAAGTGTTCTTCTAGTGTTTTTGAAAATATTATTATATCGTCTAGGTATATGAGTATTTCTTTCCACTTCATGTCACTGAATACTCGATCTGCCAATTCTTGGAATGTTGCTGGAGCGTTACATAATCCAAAACTTAACACATTGAATTCGTATGAACCATGTCCCTGTGCTACAAAAGCGGTATATTGTTTCGAATCTTCTTGTATTGGGACTTGCCAGTATCCGGAAAACATGTCCAATGTGCTAAACCAGGTAGAATCGCCTAGATAGGTTAGTATATCGTCTATCTGAGGCAGAGGCCAATTTGATTTCTTTGTGACTGAGTTCAATTTTCTATAGTCTACGCAGAACCTAGTATTGCCATCCTTCTTTTTTACTAGTACAACGGGGCTCGCCCAGGGCGAGTGGCATGGTCTTATTACCTCGCTTTCTAGCATTTCTCGGATTTGTTCGTCTATTATGCCTCTTTCTTTTTGGGAAACACGGTATGGACGGCTTTTCTGTGGTTTATTGTCTTCTAATTCTATTACGTGTTCGGTTAGATTAGTTTTTCCCATATATTTTGGAGATTTTGCAAATACGTCCCTATATTCATGTAGTAATTCTTCCAGTTGTATTCGTGCTTTGTGGTCTGTGATGTTGTCTAGATGGTGATCGTCTATGGTTATCATTTCTTTCTTGTCTATTGTCTCTTCGCTGAGGTGTAGGTTGTATGCGGTATCTTCTTTTTGTATTTCTTGTAACATTGCTATTGTAGTGCCCCTGTAGATTTTAGCTGAGTAATTTGCCTTTGCGGTCACTGGGATAAACAATTCTTTCCCATTTGTGTATATATTTGCCTCAATTGATAATTGCTTTGTGGCTAACCAGTCTGTGTTGTATTTGCAATTAAAAATATTTGAATGGCCTTCTATTTCTTGGTATTCTGGGATTTCTAATTCTAATGTTTTTGTTTCTCCCTTTGTGATGACATAGTTTTTTCTAGCTCTAATTTTAAAAATGTTAGGCGTCTGCTCTATCATAATGTTTGTAAATGGCCCTGTTATTTTATTTAATTTTCTTGGCCTTTTGTCTCTACATATTAAAATATTTATATTGTCTGACTTGAGTATGTAGTGCAACATTTTTTTAAATGAATTCCATTCTGGGATATCCAAGCCCCAACCTCTTCTAGGTATGGCTATTTTATTAATTCCCTTTTGCTTTAATAGTTCTCTTAGTTTTATGAGGCATTCAAATAATGTTTCGAGTGTTGGCCTGCTATGTGCATTGTTCCTAGTGTGGAGGTAGAAACCAGTTTTGCCTTTTGTATTTTTGGTCACTGAAACTGTTCCTATTTTATTATTTTTATTCCAATTTGTTGTTGGGAATTCTTGCTTAAGTATTTTAGCTATATACTTTTTTGTTTTATTCATATCTGTTAATCCCTATACTGTTGGAATATCTTTGCCGAGGCGCTGTATATTTCTATTTTGTTCCTGAATGGATTCTAGTTTATCTACTTGTATGTTGTTTTGCTGTTGTAAAAATAACTTGAATTTGTTGTTGTCCTGCTTCTTGTCCCTGCTGACAGATGTAAGCCCCGGTGCGATGCCATTCATTGAATCGTATCTCAATGGGATTATATATTTATTTTGAATTATCAGTTCTTTGTTTCGGATATTTATTACTGCCTTGTTATGTTCTAGAAATTCCATGCCTAATATTATCGGATAGGGTGCACTGTTGATTACTTTTGCCTTTATTTGGAGCTTAAATTTGTTTCCTATTTGTAATGCTGTGGTAACTTCACTCATTACTTGTATACGATGCCCTCCTGCTCCTATGAGAATTGTGTTGCTATTTCTATGTTTCAGGCCTGTTGTCCAGTCTTTTTGTATGACGTTGTTTTGGGATCCAGTATCTATTATTGCCGTGACATTTTTATTGTTTAATTTTACTGTGATGCAAAGTATGCCTTTCTTTTCCTTGTCCCCTCCTGCTAGGATGACTGGGGTGTTTAATTTAGCCATCCGCCGCCTTTTGGGTGATTTCTGCGGCAAGTTGCTGCGAAGTGTCCCAATTTTCCGCAGGTGTGGCATTTCTGGTTATTATAGCTATTTCTGTAGGCCTCCTTATAATGATTTTGGTTACCATTCTTTGTATATGTTGGTAGCCTCTGTAAGTTGCTATTGCGGTTTTGTGGCATTTCTTGCCTTCTGAGGTTATGTTGTATATTCGTATTATAATTATATTCGTGGTAATTGTTTGGACGATTGAAGTTTGTATTATTTATGTTATTCGGAGGACGATAGTTATATGGAGGACGATAATTTTCTCTATTTGGAGGACGATAGTTATATTGAGGATTGTGACTGCTTGTATTCAGAGGATGATAACTGTTTGTTGGCTCATAGTTTTGCCTTTTATCTTCTCTTCGTCTCGGTGCTTTGTCTATCGTTGCTGCTAACGCCTTCAGTTCGTCTAAGTCTCGAGGTTGGCTGTTGGGGGGGTTTGTCAACCAGTAAAAGTTATAATAATTGTCTTCGGTGAGCCCTTCGCTAAATATACTTAAAAATTCTTCTATGTCCACGTTTGCCTTGTAGTCGTGATAAAGTACTCTAAGTTCGTACAAATAATTTATCACTGTTTCATTCTCTAACTGCTTCCTTTCTTCCACTCTCTTTTTACGTGCTGTCTGATAATTTCTGTCTTCGAATTCACTGATAAAGTCTGCTTGTAATTCCATCCATCCATTATTTTGGTTTGCTGCCTTGTATTCCTGGAACCATAGATTTGCTGCTCCGTCCAAAAAAGTTTCAAAATATCCAATTTTTAACGCATCATCCCATCCGTTTGCTATTGCCGTTCTTTCGTATGATTTTATAAAATCGTTGGCTTTGCATCTGCAAGGATGGAACGTAGGTGGGCTAATAAACTGTGGTATTGCTGCTTTCTTTGCAGTAGCCAAAGCGTCTGTGATTGTTGTGTTTGCCATGTTCTGACGTACTGTTTGGATATCTTGTGCTTCGTCTTGTTCGCTGTCTTCACTGATAACTTCTCTAGCCTCCGTGCTGCTGTGTGATGCTTGGTTTCCTTGGTAAATTTGCGAGTTTTCACTAGGTGGTTCTACTAATGGTTTGTCGAGAAATGAGATTTTCTTAACTTGTTCTAAATTTATTATTGGGGATGTGGGTGGCGATCTTCTTAATTTCCTTGATGCTGAGAATATGGCTGTGCTGCTGTGAGGTAGAGTGGGGTCCTTAGCTGTCGTGTCGGATTGACTCTTAGAACGTAGATAGTGCTTTCTGTCTGACATTCGAGGACGGATTTAAATAATTAGAAGACACTGACTCTTAACTTCACCAAAATGTCAAGAAGGCAACTTTTATGACTGCCAAAAAATCTCAAAGAAAATTGGTACAGAAAACAATCTCGTGGATCACCACGGCTATAAAAAATATAGACGGCTTGGATTGATGCAAAATATTATTTTTAGCTGGATCAGGGGTCTATCTGGAAAAAGCGTATCTCTTCGACGAGTCCTTGGTCCTGTGTCCTGTGTACGGGGGTCGAAACGGCTTCCTCCACCACGTGTCACATATACGCTCCTACCGCTTGTTGCCTATGGACCTGACTTCGTTGCAGTAGTTGCGCTGTGCTCTTTCAGAAGACGGAGCTCAGATATAGGTAGTTGGGAGAGATGGATAGAAACACTCGGTGTAAAAAAGGCTTGGTTTATTAACTTCAGGTTGAGTATAGAAGGTTGTAAGTATTACCAAAATATTCGGGAATGCATATCTCGTAAGTCCCCTGGGATATTCCTCGCGAAAATGTTAACCACGAACAGCAGCGAGAGAGGGGGAGAGCTTAGCCTGAAGGGCTGTTACAATTGGATTGACGGGCGGATAGATTATTTGGTCTGGCTGAATATTTAGTTACGTAGTTTACTTTTTATATGTAGTTAATTTAAATAGCACTTTGCCTTATGGCGTTATTAATTTTCACTGATTCACTTTTAAGGCGTGCCTGATCAGAGGGGCTTTTCCCTTTCGGTAATTCGCACTGATAGGTCTT
Organism: Pissodes strobi; assembly: GCA_016904865.1. Classification (NCBI taxonomy): domain Eukaryota; kingdom Metazoa; phylum Arthropoda; class Insecta; order Coleoptera; family Curculionidae; genus Pissodes; species Pissodes strobi. The sequence goes on along the minus strand of MU182787.1, from coordinate 123,061 downwards.
TTTTAACCGTGCCTGATCAGAGGGGCTTTTCCCTTTCGGTAATTCGCACTGATAGGTCTTTTTTAAAAGTGAGAGCTTTGATCTACCAGAGGGGCTTTTCCCTTTCGGTAATTCGCACTGGAGATCAAAGTCTGCCGGTATGGGCTGCTGCACAGCTTTTTATACCAAACTTTGACCTCTAATTCGAGTATTGTTTTGAATTGTCAACAAGGTTAATCATAACAGTTTATATTTTAATTAACAACAATTTATAATTGCGATTCAAGGTTAAGTTCAAACTTTCCACTGTATGATTTTATGTTAGTTGACAATACTAACAAAACGTATATATTCTACCCAAGTAACGTATCATGTGGCTATTTTAGTAAACATTCAAGCGAGTTAACATCATTGTTAACAATATGGCCCTAGAAACAAACTTGAGGTTCAAGCTCCTAAAACTTACTTAATACTGAATATTTACTTTGGTTTGAGGCATGCACGTGCCTGGCTTCCTTCTTTCTTTACGGGAGACATTGAAATAAAAGATATTGTCAAATAAAGAATGGTAAAAATACTACAACGAGACGAAGGTGAAAAATTCCTTGATTTTCATCGTAATTAATGAAAGAATATTACTATACTGTACACTATGACAACATGATGATATTATTCTTCTTTCGAAATTTAAGTAATGTATAAACAATTGCCACAAAAAATTTCCCTTCGCCACTTCTGCCAGGATGACGAATGAACAAAAAAAAATAAAAACCAGCAAATGACAAAATAAAGGCAAAATTTAACTTTAATTAGCAATTTGGTTGGTTGGTCATTTTTGCACAGTTTCAAGCTTCTTTATCAATTTAAATTAAAAATAGAGATTTGTCGCATAAAAATTAACAGTTACCAAGCCTACTTGACGAAATATTATAATATTTTTTCATGAATATTCTTAGAAATGCTGAGAACTCCTTAAGTATCCGTGTCTTTATGGTAAGTGGCTATGTTTTAGTTTCTTATTGTATCGTATCAAATTTGTATTTTAGGGCATCTTATTCTATTGCACATTTTCGGTGGCCAGCATCCGGTAAATGGAGGTACATTATTGACCTCCGAAGGAATTATTGGCCGGTATGGCCAGTGCTAAGTGTAATAAAAATTTTATCTTTTTTAGCAATTTTATGAATAAATTAATAATTTTATAGCACTTTTCAGGTTTTTTCAAATGACTAACCAGTAGTTGGCCAGTAGTCAGTAACTAGATTTTAGGGTGGCCAACTACAAGACCTAAGCCTTTGTTCGTTTATCTACAATTCCATCAGTATTCTTTTTAGATTCATAACGTCAACCGAAAAAAAAACGAAACGCATAATCAAAAATATACGAAAGTTGATATAGGGAAGGCTCTCAAAGCAATTCCTCTGGCTTGATCCATTGTGGAATAAGCCAGAGGAAAGCAGTCCAGCAATTCAATGTTACAAGAGCTATCTGACGGTTTAGGGTGAGTGAAAATTTTCGCGATAAAATTATCCGTGGTTCATATCTAATTTTGTCGTTATAAGGGGAAATTCGATTTAAAGATTGGATTTGTTCATGTCAGAATAAAGGTTTTCTGATGAGGATCGAAAATTTTTAGAAGTCGGTCAAAAGACTTTAGATGCTAATCCAAGCGAAAATCCACGCATAGACGATATGCCTGGAAGAGGCTGGTACAGGTGCTTTTAAAGACCCAGAAACGATTACTGTGGCAAGTTCCAATATTTCTGAAAACGATATTAGGAAATGGTTTAGTGGCGTAGAACAATACTGAGATAAAAAAGATTAGAGTGACATTTTAAAAGAGCCATCACGTATTTTTAATGGTGATGAAACAAGTGTCCATGTTCGAAAAATAAGAAGGTGTTAGCTGTGAGGGAAAGCAAAAATCTGTATGAAATTGAATATCACTCGAAGGTTAATTTAACTGTAGTGTTTACATTTGCAGCTTCTGCCTACCTTACTCCTCCAATTGTAGTGTATCCATACAAAATATTACCATGAGATGTTGTAAGTCGGTACCTGCTAGTTGTAGCCAGTCAAGGTAGATGAAAAATTAAAATTTGTACGAATATAACATTGCAAACGACTTTTATAAGCATTTAATTGCTGAAAATATCAAATTTCATATAATTTTATTTGACCCTTCAAACTAGTGAATTATGTTCAAAGATGAAAATAATATTAGTGGCTCTCTACCAAAACGCAATAAGAATAATGCAGCACGCAGACGTTGCAGCATTCAAACCCTTAAACATTGGTTGGAGTTTAGCAGGTAAGCAGTTTTAAACTTCAGAAGAGAAAATCGAAATTCTGTAGTGATAAAGGAACGCTTTGCTTTAGTATTAAACAAAGCCATTAATATCCTTTGATCCTTCAGCAATTGATTACTCCAAATATTTGGGAAAGAACACCAACAAAACTAAAGAAAGTATTTCCGAAGAAGAATCTATAACCTATGGTCATTTTAGGTAAGTCGCTGGAATTGGGAAGTTAAAGATGTTCCAAAGTAATGTATGTGAAGGCATAGATGAAGATGCACATTTTATATATAATATACTTCAGTTATATAAAAATAAGTCAGACGACTTAAGAACTACGCCAGATTATCTACTATATGATGAAAAATATTTTCACATAGCCGAAAAGGAGAATAATGAGTATGCTGATATTGTTCCTTCTATATCCGAGATCCCAACTACTCCAGAACACATTCGAAACGGAAAATCTCGTAACGGGTAATAATATGTTATTAATTGGGCCTTCTTCATGCAACGATACAACTATTTAGTTAATCACATTATGACCCAGAAGACATTCCTGTTATAGATAACAGTTCACTTAATTTTCCTTCCACTTCGCCTACCATGTCTCCGATGCAAGTAGAATCGATTGACCAGTCAAACTTTGAACAAAATAATATAGCATTCGTAAATGGGCATACGGAAGAGAAAATATCTATTGGCAAGTTCTTCTTTTGGCCGGAGACCCCAGAACGCAAAGGTAAAAAATAAACTGAAAGACTTCCGTTTGTGCTTACTTCTTCAGATCAGCAAAATTCAGAAAAACTTAAAATCCAAGAAAAAGTAGAGAAACAAATGTTAAAAGAAGTAAGGAACCATAAAAGTATACAACAAAATAATTGCTTAGAAATGCAACAAAACAAAAAAGATACCCAAATCTAAACGAACAGAATATCATAACCAAGTCGGAGAAACATCGGAGAACAATCCGCATCAGCGAACATTTAAACAGGAATAACTCGTCTTTTGGAGAACATTTACGTAATTACAACCATAGTTTTAGCCCTCATTCCAACTCAAAAATCTTACAAAGTATTTCTTCAAAGAATTTCAACAGACTGGACTTTTTGGAGGATATCGAGATCAACAGCGAGTTGTCTCAGAACAACCATTGCCTCAATACTCAGGTTAATCTAAATAGATCATACATTCCTCTGCACAGGAGACTTCTTAACTAAGGTTTCTTTGTTTTTACTTGCATACTTCTTACTTGCTGAGTTTGTTCTTTCTTTATTTTCTGTAATAGCTATCCACTCAGAGTACTTCATTTATTTTATCTCTTCACAGCTCATTTGGGTGGGGTCAGTCTTGCCCATATCTACTGCACTGATTATAAATACCCTAACAAATTTTTATTTCAAATTATATCACCCAAACAAGGGGGGGGGGGGCAGTCTCGTAGATTGGGTCAATAGCAAACGTTGATGAAATTAAAACCACAGCTTTAAAAAGAGTACTTAAAGTACATCTGCTAGAGAGCAGTGTCTGACACAGAATCCACAAATAGTAAATTTAGTGGAGAAATCTTCGTGGAACCAATCATCGCATCTGATGATGAAACTAACGCTGAAGCTACAGGAAGATAGTCAATCCAAAAAAAGGAATATGAAGAACATCTAAATGATTTCACAAGCTGTACAAATACTTCTACCAATGTCATTAATTCATGTGATACTAGATCTCAATCGAAAAACGAAAGTTCTTCAGACTTCAAAAACAAACTTTTTGAAAATTGTATTCAACTGAAGTCGTCAAGCCAATCATCATTAAACAGAAATGTGCCTAATTCAACTAAACCATTTTCAAAGAAAGCAAATGAGACCTCTAAATCCAAGGTGTTTGTTATTTCTAAAGTTATAGTGCCAGATAGTTACCATGTGTTCACAAAAAAAAAAGAGTTTCAACTGGACTCTGTTATGCATGTGTTATGAATATGATGATGATACTTTTGTACAAGAATCTTAATTTTGTTGATAAACCTCAACAAGCAGAAAATGATGCTACTTTATTGTGCAATAATAGATCTAAAGCTAAAAATACATGATTTTGTTTGGGCTAAGCTCCATATTTTTAAGGTGGCCAATTACTGGTATATGGCTACGCAAACACCGTAACTTTGTGGACAATACCTGAATTATTTGTGTGTTTTCAAAAATTTGTATTTACATATTATTTAGAGGATTAAAATTGTATCAAAAATTGTGTGGCCAATATTTGAGTATGCTATTATTTGAGAAAAACAAATACTTGCGACCTAATAATTTTAAATCATGAAATAGTTATTTATGCAACAAGTGTGTAAAGTGACATCAGAATTTTACAATCACGAGCGTGGCATTATGTCAAAATCTTAAAAGTTGCATTTATTATTTAAATAATAAATTAAATACTAACATTTTTGGTCTTGTAACGTGGTAGATATGGTAATTTATGTGTGCAATTTTTGATAGTATAAGACAGAATAACTGGAAATTAAAAAAACCGCTGATTGGATAAATTAAGGCTCCGAGTATTTTTAAAACAAGTCTCTGAATTTTATCGAAAAATAATGAAATTTTGCTGGAAAAATTGGATTTCTGGGACCGCAGTCACTAATATACGCTTGGAGGGCAGGTAATTAAATATGCGCTGTGGAAGATAGATAATTAAATGTTTGGCGACAGATGTTTTATTGTTTAAAAGCATCAATATTAAAGGGATTAAAACAAAATATTGGATAATATCGTTTGATCTTTCGTTGGCATGAAAAGCGCCATTAGTTCGTTATATTTTTCATGAATATTCTTAGAACTCCTTTACATGAAAATAGTACCCATATCCCGGTTGAACTTATTAGTTTTGTCTTTACCTCAGCTACGTTCAAAGCTAATATAGAAGATAAAAAAAGCTAAGTTTGATCGAGTCTGAACTAAGCATGCCACCAGAATCAACATAGCTTTCTACCAAGGAGATCTGCTGCATCAAATCGTCTAAACTTTTGCGAATATATTTATGGAACTTTAGAGAATGTCAGACAAGTTTTTTACAGGATTAAGCACAATGTAATAATTAATAAAATTGTTAAATTAGATGTGCTGATTGAACAGTGATAGTCTTGTCAGAGAGGCATAGAAATTAAAGAGGTGAAATCCAATATCTCTCATAGAATTTATACTTTATAAGTAAGATCTTTTAGATTCGTCTTTTTCTAACTTGCCATTAGCAGTTTAATCAAAGTTCCGTTTTGAGAATCGTGAATGAGTATTATTGAGAATTTCTGCAAAAGGATGTACATAGTGTTGTTGCGTCTAATTCTTTAATTTTTAACATCTTAGTATTTCCCAATTTTTTCTCTTATAAAGTATTTTCAGAAATATTAGAAACCGATAGAAAAATGTTGGACAGCTATAAATTTACGGGACGAGATGATCGCACTTGTCTACACAGGCAGATAAAATTTTAGATATTATTTTTAAAATGATCCTAAATAGTCAGTCAAAATTGTGTCTTTAGACATTTAGATGTATTTTATTTGCTACAGTATATAGTAATAAATATTTAGCAAATGTGGCATCCTTGGAGCTCTAGTGAGTTTTGTGAAAGATATTATTAAGAACGTGTTTCTAACTTTAATGGAGCGCGGTAATTTGAGTCTTACAAAAGGAAAAAGCTTTACTTACAAGGAAACCTTTTTCTATTTTAAAGCGCAAAAAAGAAGTGATGTTGGATTTGGTAGAAAGTTAGACCATGGTCAAGAGGACATTATACAACGAAAAATGTATAAAATGTATGAAGACAATATGTTCCAACTTTGGACAATTTAATAAAAATACTTAAAAGAGATAAAACCGAGACCAAGTGTTCGAGAACGGCTCTTGTTGAAGTACATCCAAGGAATGGGATTTAAATTGAAAAAAATTAATATAAAGCAAATTCTAATCGAATCCAGGCGTCTGCGTCTTCAAGAATGGCGGACGAAAATATTAGAGAGAGAGAGAGACAAGTGACTACAGAACACAAAAAATTCCAATAATTTATTTAGATGAATCGTGGTTTGATACCCATGACACCCCAACCAGTGGATGGAACGATTCTAGCGGTAACTGTGTGACACGTGACCTGTCAAAACTCGGTAAAAAATAACAATTTTGAATGCTGGATCTGATAACGAGTTTATGCTGGATGCGTTGCCTCTCTCATCTAAAAACATTTTAGATTCTTGTATTGACTATCATGAAGACACAACAGCGGAGCTATTTGAAGATTTGTTTAGAAACTTAATTATTGCCTAATATTCCGCCAGATAGTGTTGTTGTTAAGAATAACGCGAGTTATAATAGCAGACAATTGAACAAAGCACCTTGTTCAAATAATCCAAAAGCCAAAATTCTAGACTATATGTACGATAATGATACATATTTTCATGAAAACTATAGTTTGTCTATTAAAAACAATATTATTGCGATGAATTTGCAAAAGGTATGGGTTACACGCTGTTGCCACCTTACCACTTTAACCCCCTAGAGCAAATATCGCACCAACTTAAAGCAGAAATTCGTTGTAATAATATTTCATCTGCACTTGATTCTAGTGTATTAACTTTAATTGATAGTGAAGCGAGAAAAAATCTCATATTAACTAGAAAAATTGTGTAAAACATTTAAAGGAAATAGAAAAAAGCTAAAAGTCTATCTTAAAAATAAAAATTAGTTATTAATCTAGCGATAGTGAAACAGATTTAGTTTAGTAATATAGAACTTAGTATTATCTAAGTATTTATACCTATGTAAATATTATAATCTGTTATATTATTATCGTGTTATATTTAATTTAATACAAAGATCAACTGTAGCCGTTAACTTATTTCCTGCGAGCATAACAAAATTAAAATTATAATTAAAAATAAATATTACTACGAACCAGAGCGGATTTCTGTTTATCATTAACAGCTGTGGTTGCAGGGGTTTATTGAAGTTTCAATGTTAAACGTTATTGGATTGCTTTTTATCTTTTTGAAGTTTTTAGTCGGTTTCTAATATTTCTGAATATACTTTACTTAAGTATAATCTTGATTTGAACGATTATTTTATGACTGGAGTTATCATGGATCACAGTATAGTACAGAGGAAATTAACATTTATTTGAGAATATATTGTGCTTCATTGATCATATGTACTCAAAACAATGGGTTTAATTTTATGCTCAACACTAAGCACTTGACTGAAGGAGTAATACTAGCCAATAAGCTATCTACCAAAGTCACTGTTAACAATCTCTATATAGGGTTTTGAAACATTTATTCTATATTAATTTAGCGTTGCAACTTTAGGAGCAATAAAACAGACAATAAAGATAATGTTAATATTAGTTTAGCTTTTGATGTGACTCCTAAACCGTTTTAAAACCCTGATAATATTCATACCATGTCCCATGAAATATCGATAACATGTTGTGACTACTAAATAATGTATATGAATGCAGCAATTTTGAATTTGATAAATTTAATACAACTTGTCGATATTTTTACAAACGCTTATTATACTTGTGCCAGTTTCAATTATATATTCGTATTAATGAAGATTTACTTATTGAGGTGAAATGAAAATAGTAGTTATTTGGCCTGTGGCGTTGAAACTGATATATAAATAATTATTAGACTATACAGATGGGCGAAGAACTGAACAGGGGACTAGAGCCGGAGTACCAAATTCCTCGAGGCAATGGGAAAACACGCGGACCTATTCCAGGTAAAACTTAACGTCATAGGAAGATGTGCGCAGTTCAACCTCAGCAGAAGCTATAGGAAGAAAAAAATCAGCATCTTCTCAGACAGTCAAGCAGCCATCAAAGCGCTCCACAATGATATGGGAATGCCTAAATAGGCTAAAGGAACTAGGCAAGCATAACAAACTATCTCTTCAATGGATACTAGGAGACGCTGGGATAGAAGGCAGCAAAAAAGCAGACGAATTGGCAAAAGTGAGAGCACAAGCTACGCTTTTAGGACCGGAAACATTCTGTGGCATAGGGATGCACACCTACAAGGAATAATTCAGAAAAGAGGAGCGATCCAAATGAATAAGTCTATGGGAATGCCTTCCAGGATTAAGGCAATCAAATATATTTCTAGGTCCTCCTCACCCAGGATGATCAAAAAACCTTATAATGAGTAAGAACAACCTCCGCTTCCTTACGGGCCCCTGCCGGATGAGAAGGCACCTGGAGAGAATAAAAATTAAAAGCTCGGACAGGCGAATGGCCTGCTTCGGGTGCTGCACCGTCAAACAGGAGGAACTTCCATCCATAGAACCATCCAGACTACTTGCTTTTATCACAGCACTGAAGCTGAATGAGTTACTCTGATTGCGAATCAAATCAACGGAAGCACCAACGAAGGAAGACATAATAGATCTATACAGGTAGCAGTGTACTAATACCTCGCAGATATTTCATTCATTTATTCAAATAATTATTTTTGGGTTTATTAAACGCACTCAAGCAAGGCGAAACAAGGGTGCGCTAAGTGATAATTTATCAGCTAGACACCAAACATACACCTCCAATGCAAAATCAATTATTGAATATAGAACAAGTTTTGGTTATTTTGGATATTAGGGGTTAGTTTGAGATCTTAAGGTAGAGTAAACGTTGACGTAAATTGTAACAGAGATAATTTATTTGAGGAGAAAATGTTAATATGTCTCACATCGACGAAGGTGACGAGTTTTCGGATTTTATTGTAACAGAATTATTTGATGCCGCATAATGGAGGGAAAGACTAACTAAAGTACATAATATACGCCTAGGTAGACAAACTGATATTTATTAAATGCTTAATAGCTGTGTGGGGTAGGAGTATGTAATTGACCATTTGGTTTACATCATATCTTATAGTAGGTACAATTAAAAATATTTCAAGCCCGTGTCAAGGTGACGCTCTAAGAAACTTTTAGCTCTTACATCATAAGACTTTCATAATGTAGCAATTCAAAGTTGCCAAAAACAAACGAATTTCTCGTAATTTCGGTGCAAAATTTCTCCTAAAGTTCGACGTGGAGCGTATTCGAAAATGCAGTTCCAGCTAAATAAATCCTACGAGTTGTTTAAATCCTCAGAGTACATATAGATTTCATTAAGGGATTCTTTGCTCTGATATTAGCAAAGCAGGAAGGCATATCACGTTTCGAGAACGTGGATTTACTTAAAATGGGGCTTGCAAAATATTTGCTAATTCTATACAAATACCTGTTAAATGCAGACGCTTAGAGGAAGTTATCATACAGATCGCACTAAATTATTAAGATAGTCATAGCGAAGTATTATTTCTGATTACGGATTATGCTCAAACGTACGTTATAAATATTTGTTAACTTCACAGCACAAATGGACTTGATAATTATTCTAATCATGTAGAATTTGATTTTTCATTAAGATGTTATTAGTAAACGCTACCTGCATTGTTTTAAGGGGTAATGAAATATACATTATTATAATAATTGTTTTCATATATCATGCTATGAACGTTTTTATTTAAGTTTCTGGAAATATATCAGTTAACTCATAACTGTGTTTGTTAAATACCATTAAGTTATGGCGTCACGAAATATCAAACGGTCTTCAGATTTCTTTTTACAAGATGTTGGTAAAATGGTAAGAACTATTTAGCTAATCTTCATGGTTGGATTTCTTATACTAATAAAATATACTTTTGATTCATCAATTCAAGCCACTGCCTTAATTTTCAATAAAGATTGTTTTTTTTTAAATTAACGATCATCTCATCTTTCCTCATTGTGCTTCATGCATTTATATATTTAAATTTGCCGTCATTCCTGATTATGGATACGATGTTGACTTGATCAATCGAACCCGAGTGACACTAATGTTTATTTTATAAATGCCACAAATCCATGCATGCATGAGAAAACAGCAGTCGAACTCTGTAACACTATAGTCAAGCCCGAATCTTGTTATGAATTGTTGTTACATTGTTCTCTCTGATGAAAATTCACATAGGTTTGTCTTTGTCATTGGTTTATTCATGTAAGCGTTACAAAAATCATCACCTCCATCCTCCTTAGAATTTTGCAGCCATTTTATGTAAGAATCTTTTATTAAATATTTACATTTTATATCTGGTACATTTGAAGCAAAGGTGTGATAAATTGCAGGATTTTTTATTTACCAAATATTACCATTACTTCATTGAAGCATACAGGAGCTTAGCGTAAGATTTGTTTAAAAGTCAAAGCTTCTGCTCTAACTAAGATAGAGTGAAAGCCAGTTTGATTATTTATTTAAATTAATATACATTAATATCCGTAGGTGTAGGACATGATACAAAGAATAACAGGTATGATATTGTGCACGCCACTATTAGCTGACTCGCTCCTGTCAACGTCACAATGAGAGTTGCCGCCATTAAAACCCGCCGGTTTACAAGGGGACTTTCATGATATTTTAAGCTTTGATTTTTTTGCTGTGTATTTTGTGGTGTTTTGTTAGCATGTTGTGAGATTTGTGGCATTTATTTTGAATTTGGAGGCTTTAGTGCAAGAAACTTAAAACAAATCAGGTTTTTAAAACTATTTTGAACTGTTAGTGCGACTTTAGTAATAGTGCCTTTGTGTGGGCAATAGTAACATTATTTTGTTGTTTTAAAAGCTATATAAGGTATAATAAATAATTAATTATTGAGCAAGTGATTAAGAATTAACATTAATTTTTGATTTTTAGCACTTTTGACGTACGTGCTGTAGCTGGTTGTCTGAGTGACAATCAGACAAAACGTGCTGACAAATCTGTAAAATTTCATGCTTATTTCAAAGACAATATTGTTGTAAAACTGTGGGTTACTGCTTGTTGCCGTAAGGACCATTTTAATACTAAATGAATTTGAATTTGTTCAAAACATTTCAAGTCAGAAGACCATGAAAGAAATTTGCAACATTAATTGTTGCAGTACGAATCCAAAAAGTCCAGCTAAAGCGTAATACAGTACGCTCTCTTCATCTGCCAAAATAGAAAGACAGGAGAGGCTTTCGAAGAGAGAATCGAAGAAGTTTGTGGAATATATCATTGCTCAGTGCTAGTGCAACAATGGATTTCGTGGATTCTAGAGCATTGGATAATAAACAATTACTTGTAACTTTTTTTGTAGATCTGCGAAACGCTTCAGTACTGATATTTTACCCAGTGATTGTGGTGTGCCGCAGGGCTCAGT
>MU182787.1:98566-111531 GCA_016904865.1 Pissodes strobi | reverse complement strand
ACACCCCCATATAACAATTATAAACGAAATCGGACATACTTTAAGTAGTACCCCCCTACCCTACCCTTGAAAGGGAGGGGGGAGTGTAAGCAAGACCATAGTTTTATATTTTCATTTGAACTACAAACGCATACCAAATTTGAAGCCAATTGGATATGTAGAAGTCAGCTAAAATTGACTTGCAACATTTAAACCAATATCGGCCATGTTGAATCCGCCATTTTGAATTTTCAAAATCTAATAGAAAATTCATATTCCTTGTCCCCAAAAACCCACATATACCAATTTTAAACGAAATCGGACATACTTTAAGTAGTGCCCCCCATTTCGGAGGTGTAAACTTACATAAATATATCACTAGGTCTCAAAATAACATTTACCAAATAATAACTAATACAAATATAGGTCTAAATAAATGTGCAATCATGTAAATCGTACAATACAGTACCGGAAAATATTAGGAATATTATTAATTTTTTTCTTTATAAATTGATAAACGGTTACATTGATAGTAAGGAGTTTTTAAAAAGAATCCCTTTTAGAGCTAGTCAGGCAAATACAAGATGTACAGATTTGTTATTTATGTATGCACCTACAACTAATCTTTATAAAAATTCTTCATTGACAAGGCTGTGTAATAACTTTAATAGGTATTGTAAAAATATTGATATATTTTTTATTTCATTTGAAGTGTTTAAAAAAAAAATAAAAGGAGAAATAGATATATGGATAGGTTCCTAGTTTGTAGGCTTAGTTTTTAGTTTGATTGTATCTATTATTGGCTTTGTAAAAGTTGTTGATATAAGAATAAATAAATAAATAATTAAATTATAATGTTTCTATAAAACCACCTAGGTGGTATCTAAATATTAGTTAGAATCGCTCCGACACAAAAGTTGTAATTACTATGCTCGAGGCCAGAGCTTAAAGCACTGATTAGGGATTTATGCATTTATTGTATTGTAATATTGAGTATTAAATAAATGTTTTCAAAAAAAAATAAAAATTTGTCTACAAAGCCTCGTTTTATATATTTTTTTGTCATGTTCAAATAAATACAATTCCGATATGAAAAAATAAATAATCTTTCCATCTGTGAAACAAAAGCAATCACTACACTTTCCCTTATATCAACTATTATATCTATTATAATACCTAATATTTCTTTATGTTCCCTGCTATAATTATCTACAATAAAGTGTATATAGTAGCAACTCTGCTGAAATGTTTATTAATAAGGTTTAAAATTATTCTATAAAATTCTTTTACTAAAATCTTTGTTGCTAAAGATTTGTTTCTTATTTAAAAAAATTTTAAGCATGATATATCTTATATGTGCATTCCATATATTGAACATTATTTCTCAATTTTGGTTCATATTGATTATTTATTTAGTTTAATAACAAATCAAAATAATAAAAACCTTTCAGTAGCCCAAAACAGTGATATATTAATAGCATTTTTATTCAAATGACTAGTAATGGCCAATTAAATGTAATCGATATAACAGTTCTTACGGCAACTAATTAAAATCACTCTCATTGTGACGCAATGCGCGAACTCCACCGAATTGGGCACTCGGGAATATGATACCTGTTGTTCTTTGTATCATGTCCTTCTTTGTATCATGGGTCTAGGACGCCGCCGTTTTGGCGTTTCCATTTCGGCGTGGCTGATTCGGCGCGGTTCCTCATTCGGCGCTAACTGTTCGGCGCCAATACTTTAAATATTACCTACCAATATCTAAATTACACCAATACTAAAATATTAGACTTACCTATTTATAGATGTTTGGTATATTTATTTTGAATGGTGGGCAAGGGAATATAGTCGCGGAAACACATGCAAGCTGCTGTATATTCACTATAATACGGCCCTTAACCCAAATTTTGTATCATTAAATTAATATTTCACTGCACGCAGGGCCCTCCGCTCGCTTCGGTCGCTACGGGGGCTCAACGAACAGAAACTAACCAAAACTAACCAAGACATTCCCAAAATCAGAAAAAAAAATTTAAAATACAGTACGGCAATCCAATCTTACAAATTTTCCAACAGCGATTATAGATAGCTAATAATTTCGAAATGACACATAATTAATTGTAAATTAGTGAATATTTTGTACAGTTTCTTGTAAAATTATTGTTTTGACACAGATTATATTGTATATTTTCCGGCTATTTCCAAATTTCCATAAAAAAAATTATTTTGTAAAGAATATTTATCAATTATTTGTTTTATTCCTTATTTCCTTGCCACAGCATTATTAAATAAAATGTTCTATTTTTACGTATCGGCATATCCATCTCGCGCCTAATCGGCCAGCGCCGAACCGGCCAGCGCCAAACCGGCCAGCTCATCTCTGTACCTCAATAGCTGCACAAACTTCTGTTATGGTATTTCGCATAGCTAGTTGAGAAATTGCAATACTATGTTACCTTTCTAAGAAATAAATGCTGCTCTATTTTCTACGGATTGCTTTGTACTTCTCTGACCTTCCTCCAAATGGGACGTCAACTCAAGCATAAAGTTTTTGGTACAGCTATTTGTTTAGCCAAAACGATTTTTTTGAATTCCCTGTTGGGCAAAGTTAAACGGTCAAGTCTATCACATAGGATACGTCTTAAACGTGTTTCAATAAGCCGTGATTCGATTTTACGTTGCCTATCCTCCTCTTCCTCAACATAATGGGCAAAATTGGTAAAAAGTAGGTATAAAACTATGACTTAGAAACCTTTGCTATAAATAATAACCAATTCATCAAGTTAATGTTAATAATATAATAAAATATATAACCCTAACTGGTCTTCGTTTTATTGTGCTGGCTTGAACTACCAAATCGATGTTTTTAGCATTGCGAATACAATGCTAAAAACTGCACCGAATTGCCATAGAAAATGTTTCTCTTCCATTGCTCTTTCTTTCTATTTCTATTTATTGAACCATCGATGGTTTAACAGCAGCAATTGCTGCTGTGCATCAAAGAGCTGACAGCTGACATCTGAAATGGGGTCAAGCGGTCAAGCCGTCAAATAGCTTTTGTCTTTATGGTGTGGAGTGCTGAGATCTGATGTTATAGCTTTTAATTGAAGGATCCATCAGGACAAAAGATTTCATAATCTTGCGCCCTTAGGTCTGAGAAGGGCTTGGATTATTTTAGTTTATTGTGATGCTTGAGGATGCCTGTTAATGTTTGATGTAAATCCACCACCTAGTAAGTTAGGTAACCGTTGGCTTGTTTATAAAAAAACGAAATATTGCAACAATCTTCAGTAAAGTGGCTAAAGTAAAATGGCTAAAGACCTCATGATTGTTTTAGGTTTTACGATGGGATCTTAGATAATGTTAAATAATTTTCATTTAGGGATAGCATAAAGATGCTTTCATTTTTAATTGTAATTTACACCTTAGTCTATAGGTTAACATCATACTTCCATGGTTCATGGATAGGGTGGAGTAAAAATAAATCACAAAATAAGCTAAAAATAGATAAAACTACAAGAACAACGAAGTCAAATATTTAGCCACTTAACGTTTAGGCATGCAATTTACAATCAATGTTTGGTGGCTAGATATATGACCACCTACGAAATTAAAGCAAATAATAGGTTGTATTACTAATAGCTAATGAACGATTAACAAGTAAAATGAGTAAAAATAAAAATTTGCATCCTGTAAGAAAACAGAAGCATAATTTTCCAATATTAGGCCAAGATAAAAAAATGCATTTATTTAACTTTATTAGCCAGGTGAAAATGCACAAAACAAGGTAGACATAGGGATTACTTGCAAGTTTATACATTCTAGGTTTGACATATTTGCCGTTTTTTGTACTACATAATCCGCATCTTTTACGGGTGCGTTTTATTGGAAAATAATTTCCCAAATTTTTTATTGATAAGTTGGTATTTAGAAGCCCATATACCCCCTTTTTTATAGCCTTTCTAACAATTAGGTTAGGTTTTGTTTTTCTTTTGCTTTCCTACTACAATTATTTCCAATCAACTGCTCTGCTGATGAACTTCTGAAGGATAATTGGGCAACTGGTTTCGCTGCATATGAAGATAGCTTTAGTGTGGTTTTATACAATATGTAAGAATTGACAATAGAAATATCAGGGAGGTGACAATAGTTATTTGTTTTACTAGGCAGGAAAGTAGTAAATATACTGCCGCGGCTGATCGTTCAGGAATTCAGCTAAGGCAGTCAATCTACTTTGCTGCCGAGTTGAAAATATATTTTTTTCTCCAATTGTTTATAATGATATATCTATATTGTACATTTGCAAATTATTACAATTCCCACAATCTTTTTATTTTTCCTGTAGTGATAAACTTAAACAAAATTTGATAGAAATCGCAATTGTTGGAACGCTTGGTTACTGTAGAAATGTATATGCCCATAATAATTATATTTTGACAATGTATGTCAAACGTTTTATTCCCATGGATACTAATAATTTTGCTGCCTAGGCAGGAAAGTACTTACTTTGCTGCCAAGGCAGGAAAAACAATACTTTGCTGATTGATAATATGTATCTGCAAAATTAATATTTGCTGTCAATCGGAGAAAAAAGATAGAAATAGAAATAGAAATAAAAATTAGGCTTATATGTCAGCAATTGGTTAGTGTTTTGTTTTATATATAACTTAGGACTTGGCCACCAACCTTACATTTTTTTTTTGTTTACCCTGATATCTTTGAAAACAGAAAAGTTACTGCGAATCAAAATGTTATCAAGATAAAGTGAATTGCTATAAAAGGATGCAAAATATTATCAATCACAACATAAGCAGAAATACATAATGTAGTAGCGAAAATAATTCACCAGGCAGTAGCACTTATTTTAATTACACATCTAGCAGCAATGTCGGCTCGTGGACTTAAGAAGAGAAGGACGGCACGATAAATAATATACCATTTATTTTTGGTCGAAAGGGGATGGTAAAAACTTGCCGTCTGCGAGAATTTTTGGGGTACAACGCCCAAATTTTTACTCAAAAGTTGTTAAAAAACCTACACTTCAGCAAAGAATATTATAGTAGATTTTTTTTTTACTTCAGGCACACATATTTTGATGGCGTATATGCTCTATTGCCAAATTAGAAATAAAATTTTAATTAAAAAACGACGAATATTTCTGAATTACATATTTTACTCAAATATAAAATATTGACTTGATCGTTTTTGTTTTCAAATTATATATTTTATATGCACTAAATAAAGTAATATTTACGCCCTATCTAATATCTATGACATAATACCTAATTATTGTGTTCAATCTACGTTCCTGAAATATTGACAGAAAATTGAAATAAACCCCATATGAAATAGTATATTATTTTATATGGAGGAAAAGTAATACTTTTCATGGCGCGCTCGTGTTTAACAGCCGAACGGAGTGAGGCTGGTAATAGAGAGCAAGCCATGAAAAGTAACTTTTCCTCCAAATAAAATATGCTGTTTTTTCTTCAGATGTCGACAAATTAATGCAAAAAGTCTCTTTTTAATAGTAATAATAATTATTATTAAAGATAAGTGGGTTCGCAAGGCGGCTTAAACCGGTGCGGTGTCGGTGAATAGGCTCAGGTTGTTGCTATAGTAATGTAACATAAAGCTGTCAGTGGACACTGTCAACAATAATTATATTTTTAAAATTGCGTGTGCGATTGCGTTTTAATTCCGTATTGATAAGCAGTTATTGGGTAAGTTCGATTAAATAATAACCAATTTGTTCCTAAATTAGTGATTTTTAGAAATGCAGTCACACATTGAGTGATAATACAAATTTTAGTTTAATAACTCTTGAGTTCTTGACGCTTATTTTGATGTTTGTTTGTATTGTATCTATGTTGCTATGATAACACTTTTACCTCCGCCGGCGGAAAAGTGAAAAGTAAAGCTCCGGCGGAGGAAAAGCGAAACTTCACTGCCGCCTACACAGTCGAGTAATGACGGATTTACTGACGTTTGAAGAAAAAAGCTTTTTTATATGCCGCGCCGGCGCGGCGCCGTGTGTATAGTTTATGTTGATCAATGAACTTTAGGTAAACTCTTAATTTCGCTACCTATATAAAATACACATGAAATGATTTTAGTATTTTTATAATCCAACATAAGTGTACTGTACTGTGTAAATATAACAACAAATACACCAATTTCAGCAAAAATGTTCATGTGATAGTAGGAAGTGAAGTATGTCATAATCGAGAATATAGTGTTATGGTTGCGAATATGCCATAATCGTGGTTTAAATCGAAAATTTGAAATAATGGGGAATTTGTCACTATCATCGAGGTATACAAGTCAATATAACTAGAATTTAAACTACGAAATCCAGATAATCAAATAACGTATTTTCTGAAGACGAAAAATTGTTTCTTGTAAATTAAGATAATTCCGGTGACCAAAACAGCTCTTTTCCAATTGAAAATAATGAGAAAGCAGAAAGTCTATCTTGCAAGATTGTATTTCTTAAAGAAGTTTTTATTCGTTTTAAACAAGAAAGGTACCTTTTAAATTGAACATTTGCAATAGGGATTGTTAGAATTAGCTGGCAAGTTTAGAAATTTCAACCAGACCAGAATTATCTATCAATTATTTTAGAGCTTTTGAAATATCGATGTTGTTAAGCTATTCGCCTCGTAAAATACTACTGAACTCGTTTTTAGGCTATCTATATATAAAAGAAAAACGTTGAGACAGCGTTTGTCAAGAGATTTAACTCTAGATATAATACATAATTATTATGTATCTAACTAGCTGAACGCAGCCTAACTATAATGTCTCGTTCAGTTCAATAACTAAAACGACATTATTGTACCAATATGTAATTCAAAACCCAAAAAGTTCGAAGATAATTACATTAATTCTTTGGTAGTCACATTGAGTTGGCATTAGTGTCCCGTAACCTTCTGCAGCATAGCTGCATAAAATATATATTAATGCAAATGGTTTTGCCAAACACGGCTCATATCAAATTTATTTGAGCATAACAATAGGGTTGTTCTGTTAATTAGGCCCTGCTCATATATCATGTTCAGCACCAAGTAGTGGGTGTCAACATATTGCCGACTTCATTACATGTTTTATCCAAAAGCGCTCTTGTATATAAATTATGCTTTACAAATAGATGAGCGTTAATCCAGCTAAACAAATTTTCCACACAAATGGATTATAAATTGTTTAGCTTTTCCACAACTATTTCATACGATAAATCAAAAATTTTCGCTTTTGAACAGAGCGTACAAACAACGATTAAATTAAATTTACGATTATGTTATTTTTGTACTATAATAAATTGAAATATGCGATTCTGCAGCTTATTTCGTTATAAATATCGACAGAGTTACGTGCCAGAAAGTAAAACAGTTAAAAAAATCTGATTAGCTAGAACACAAGTTCGTGCAAATATTAAATAAACACCTGCCTAAAAAATTGACTATCTGTGTTACCCTTTGATACAATTACCGTATTGTTTACTAGTAAGATGCATTTAAATTCATTTCATAGTTTGACTTTTCCAATAAAAATACACTTCGAAGCGTAATTCCAACTTGTTCATTCGCTTCTTGCAAGTAGACACTTATCTATTTTTCATGGATATTTTCTTTAAGTACATTGTCTTTATTTTCTGAATCTCTTTTACTTTAATCTCATATTTAAATTAATAGCAAATATTTATGTGAAATGGGGAAATTGCCTGTATGCGTCATACCCACAACTCTGTTTATTTATAAATGAAAATCCTCCACGTGCTGAAGACCTCAATATTGACGTGCAACATTAACGTTTATATTTAATTGCAGTAATATCTAAGCTCGAAATTTGCAGTTTTGATTAGCGAGCATGCTGCATTGCATTTCACTAGACATTTTGTTGTGACTTCAACCGTATCGTATTTAGAACAATCTGATTAACAATATAGATTAATCATTGCTTAAATATTATAGTTTAGATACTTATCTCATGTTTCGGTCTTAAAACGTAATATAGTATAGGCAAACTATACCGAGATGATTCGAGATGGACATAATTATTACAAAGCTGATTCCTGTTGCAATATAATCTTTGGGTCCCCCTGTATATACATCTCCAGAAAAATCACCAAAAACCCAACTTGGGGAGCACTCTTCAATTGCGAAAAAACCGCCGCCATTTGTTTTTTTTTTAAATGACACATTTTAGGAACGAAAAAGATGCAGTTTACACCAAAATGCGTGTTTTACATAGTAAAAATAGTTCTTTGTTTGAAAAATGTTCAGTTTAGGGTCAAAATGTGTTTAAATTGGCTTTAAAACACTTTGCAAAAAATAAATATATGTTTTACGCAAACTGTTAATCCAATTTCCAATTCTCCAATAATCGCGTATAAACGCGGTAATTTTATGAGTTTTCTGTTCTTCAGGCCTCTAGTGACGCGGACGTCCTGGTTGTCGAAACTAACTGCGAAGTCAGAAGCGGCATCCGGACGATCAGCTGTTGTAGTTGGTGCGTATCCAGATCTGTTTGTGTTGGTTGCATCCCTGTCGCGGCATCAGGATGCCGTGTACATGTTAGTTCCCGGGAATCCCACCACCGCGAAAAAAGTTTATTGCAGCAGAGAATTTAAGAAGGTCTTGGTAACATGACGAAACACCCTCTTTTTGTACATACTTTCATGGGCTGCGACACCACCTCCGCTGTCTACAACAGAAGTCCCACTACCGGCTTCAATAAACTACAAAACGAGCGGGAGCTGTAGAAAGCTGTATAAATTTTCAACAACCCAAACGTGATGCAAGATCATTTTGCGGCTGCAAGTAAGGGATACGACATTTTTAGAATATAAACGTATGTAGTGAGATTCAAGAGTTTGTCAGTACTATGTCATTTTGCATCTTCCAGGAGAGCAGTTTTTTCTCCAGTTGTATGGAGGTGAATGAGGGGAGGGGCTTGACAAGACCCAATACAAGATATATGTGGTGCCTCCTGATGGAAAATAACCTAACTCAACTCCAACTCACGAGGTTCATGAGCCTCTCTCCTACGTCGGCTGCCGCCCGCCAGCACAATCTACGTCTATCACCAAGTCCAGGTTTGGAAGCGAAACGTCGCTAACTCGAGAGATTGAGGCTGGACCGTCGAACAGGGACAATACATTCCTGTTCCATCCACGTTACCCTCGGCAACGGAAAAGCTACTATTCCTGATTCGCCGTAGGTGCAAGGAAGATTGCTTCCATAATTGTTAATGGAGACGAAGAGGCATAAAAATGCAGCGGGTGTGCTGGGGAGTCTTGCCTCAACAGGAATATCCCGAATTTTGCCGAGATGAAGACGCCTATGAGACCGAATAGGACCACAGCCAGCCAAAGCGCAGCAGCGATGTACTACCACACGCAAAGGATTTCGTAAAATGTAGACGAGTGGAGCACGATTTTCAGAATATTTTCAAATTAACAGTAGCTGCCGCAAGTATCTATTAAATTTGCAAATGAGTTTTCTCAATTTTAAACATCTAGGCAACTCCTATATTTAAAAGTGAAATCATGCAATTTTTTTTCTTGCTATTTCTGACATTCTTCTGTAATATTTTGTATTTAATCGTAAATAAACTGCCAATTAATTTTTTTTACCGTAAACATGACTTCTTCTTGGCAAACGAAAAATTTTGACACCAAAAGCATCTCTATTAAAGTACTACCTATATTTTTAAATTATGGCATTTTTTTTAATCCAAGATGGCGGTGGTTTTTTCACAATTTAAGGGTGTTCCCCACGTTGGATTTTCAGTGATTTTTCCGAAGATTTATAGGGAGCTCAAGGAACGCTTTGCTAAGGGATTCACCTTTCTAAAAATTATTTCTGGCTCGAACCCTAACTTGCCCATATTACGAGTGTTTACATAAACAAAACTAATTAGTACGGCGGTTAATCAGCGATATTGGGACCAACCTTGCATTTTTTAGCAGAGCACTGAGATTTGGCATAGTGGTAGTGCATACCCATACCTCACTTTTAAGAACCAACCAAGTTTACAATCATGGGAGAGCAGCGGTATAACGGGTTGCGTACCTGCCAGGCGCAAATTTGAGAACATCGCTAAACGAGCACACCCGACCCTTTATATGGGTGAATATGACTCACAAATCATTACGGGAAGTATTCTGGAACATAACTGCCATCAGCGTGGTGGCAGGTGACCTATCCTTTGGGCGCAGAAACTAATAAATCCTCAGGCAAGTACATATAAATAAAACATAATAATCGGTGTATTTATTATTATTTTAACGTAATTTCGTCTTACTAGGAAATCCTTCCGCCGAGGAAACCGACGATTTATTCAATTTGAATAATCGTAAGTGCTCCTCTAAAAGCTCTAAGCAGGCTGTGATGGCTATGGAAACTCTTGGGTGAGACCAGTGCTTAAAATTTGTGATTGAGAGACTTGAGCAAGAAACTGTGTCGATCTTGAGCCAATTAAACGAAATAAGCTAGTAATTTTTGGCGAATCTCCAGTTCCAAAGGACAATAATAAGAGTAAAGAGCCAATGCATTGAAAACTACAAATGATTTGTTCAGTCGATTGTACGTTGCAATCAGTAGAAAGCGCCAGACTAATTTCGACGAGTTCTTCAGCCACGAATTTTCACCAGCATTCTCAAGCACAAATGGCAATATGAGGTCTATAGCTAAGTCAGAGGTTTTAAGTCAATGCCTCGCTTGCTCGTCTAAATCTGCGGCAGAATGTTCCAATGTCCAAGCCAAGATTTTAGATGGAGGAGCAATTATGCACTTGATGAAGCCGGGTCTTTGTCTCATTTTCTCTGACTCTGTCAAAAAATTTTGAAAGACGGGAATGTTCTACGGTTTCCCGATTGAATATAGTTTGGAATTTGTGAGTACTTTGAATTACAAGCCTTAAATACATATAAGATACGTTGTTTGAGTTTAACATAAGTATTTTTGATCAAACAGGTACCTTAAGAAAAACCTGAAGGCGCTGACCTGTGAGAAAAGAGGAATTGGTCCCCAGCTAAAGATAGACACCAAAATGCCAGCTAACTGAATGAGCTTCCTTCGGAATTCCAAAAACAGAACTGATCTGTATCGCATTCTGGCTAGGAGCATATCTACTTACACACCAAAAAATAAGTCCCTTCTTGTGTCGACATCTGACAACTTCATAACGTCAAACCATGCAGATGTTAATATCACTAGTCTTACTCCATGTAACCATGAAGAAGCCGATTCTCGCATGTTTGTGCATCTGGCTCACATGCTGAAATATGGATACAGAAAGGTTCTGATTAGAACTTCAGATACAGATGTGGTTGTGTCAGCTATATGATGCTGGGCCAGACTACAAAAGGTTGAGGAGTTATGGATTCACTTAAGGACTGGAAGGCAACATAAGTGTCTCTACCTATTCACGAAGTCTCATCTGCATTAGGTAATTATAACACCAAAATTATTTAACTAATTATTTCTTAGCAGGGCCAGCATTATCTACTGTACTTCCAGATTTTACACGATTGAAAAGAAAACGACAGCCTTGATTGTATTAAAGCTGCATCCTTAAGTCATCCCGTTCATAGAGATGCTGATGCAAGGAGAGGTAGAGGATGCAAAGCCTGGTACACAGCGATTCGTCATGGCTATGTACGATTCGTGAGTATCCATATCTACAGATGCTAATAAACATAACACCTCGGCTTTACCACAATCTAGCTCTATCTTTTTTTTAATGCAATTTACAGTATTAAGCAGTACAAAACCCCCACCAAATGCCGTCGGGCGCTCTTCGCTAAGGGAAAATCCCTAGACAGCATTCCGCCGACCGAAGATTTCCTAGATGTCCAAATTTAAATTCGCTTCTTACGAGGCACAGGCCAGACAAGCGATCTCTCCAATCCGGAACGACTTGAACCTGCCATCAACTTCAGTGTGTGGCTTGTGGCTGGAAAGCCGGCCTGGAAGGATGGAGGTTGCTTTATAAAACTAAGCCTACAGCAGAAGAGGCTTGTAAAGAAACGCTTATGTCATGTAATGGGAAATGCAACTGCGCTGAATCTAAAGTACTTTGCCATGAGTTTTGTAGCTGCCCGTGCCCTAAGAACCTTAATTAATGTCAAACAAATGCCAAAGTCTGATATTTATGGCTCAAATTTGTGATGTAATAGATTTTGTATTATTACATTCTATGATTACGTCTAGTACAATGAAGCATCCATTATTAACGACATGGAATTAATTCTAAAAGCTTTCAATGATGTTGTTAAACTGTCTGTTTGTATTAAATACAGCTTTTCTTAATCTTATAATTTTCTGCCTATCTTACAACTGAGGTAACCTAAAGTTAACTGTTTTGAGATTAATATATTGATGAGCATACTAATTTAAAAACTTTTTCCCTTTTTAAAAGAGTGTATGGGTTCATTGGGAGCTGATGTATTTATATTTTGTCTGTGGAAATGGAGTGACTTACAAAAATCCCTAGCTTAACACTACAAAATCGATTTCATTAGTTTCTGCGCTAAAGTGGCTTAAAAGGTATATTTACATTTAGTTAAAAATATTCTGAAACGTGCACGCTTGACCAATGCCTTTCCGCATTTACCTTTACATGTTTTGCTTTGACTTAAGTATGATCGAAATTGCAATTGGTGCACGTTACTTGCCAGAGCTTTCCCATTTCCAAATATTTAAAAAGCCTTACGAGATCTAAACTATTGTGTGGACGTTTAAGAAAACTCCTTCGCAATAGATACTCGTTCACTTACTTTTTTAATGATTTATAAAGCTAGTAATCACAAACATAAAAACAGTGACTAAAGACTAACTAAAACGGAGTTTTATCCACAACACCGAAACAGAATTGTTGCACTCGACGCGCGTTTCGCTAACCATGTTAGCATCATCACGAGATGATTAAAACTCAGTTTTAATCATCTCCTGATGACGCTAACATGGTTAGCGAAACGC
>MU182787.1:38578-85218 GCA_016904865.1 Pissodes strobi | reverse complement strand
AGCAATAGCTTGTATCAACAGAGGGGGGAGTGTAAAATATCCTTATCTGAATACGGCAACCCAGCGTCTATGGGACTGGTGTGAAAGTAGAAAAATAACAGTATTTGCTTCTTATATTCCTTCTATAGAAAATAGAGAGGCTGACATGGAATCAAGACATCTGTCCATAGAAACAGAATATGAACTGAACAATAATGCCTTCCAGAAAATAAATAATGCGTTTGGAAATCCCGAAATAGATCTTTTTGCCACAATGTTAAATAAAAAATGCGAAAGATATATTTCTTGGTTTCCGGACCCAAAGTCCATAGCAGTAGACTCTTTTACTATTTCTTGGAAAAACGAATTCTTCTACGCTTTTCCTCCTTTCTCTATCATTACAAAAACCTTAGAAAAAATTGTGGAAGAGAAAGCTTGTGGTATTATCGTGATACCTAACTGGCCTAGTCAACCTTGGTATCCATTATTTCAAAGTTTGTTAACAGAAGCTCCTCTTTATTTTAAACCTCATAACACTCTGTTACTTTCTCCTTTCAGACAAGCACATCCTCTGCACCAAAAGATTTCCCTGGTGGCCGGGAAATTATCCGGAGCGCATTTATAAAAAGAAATGTCACACCATCGGCTATTCCCATTTTGCTAGCTTCCATCTCTGAGGGTACATTACAACAATATAGTGCTTGTTATAAAAAATATTGGGTCTTTTGTGAATTACATAATCAAAATGTATTTGAATACACGTTACAAAATTATTTAAACTTCTTAGTAACAGAAACAAATAAAGGGACCTCATATTCCACAATTAACTCTTATAGATCTGCTCTTAATCTAATTTTTTCATTAAGCAATGAGGAACAAAACATTATTAAGCGCTTTCTTAAGGGTATTTTTAATGTTAATCCTCCACAACCAAAATATAATACCACATGGAGCATAGAACCGGTACTAAAATATCTAGAAACACTATATCCATTACATAATATCTCTCTTGAAAAACTCACAATAAAATTAGTAACTCTAATGGCCTTAACAACGGCCCACAGAGTTCAAACATTAAGCAAACTAAATATAAAAAATTTAGTTAAAACTACTGAAAAAATTGAAATTAAGTTACCAGATAGAATAAAAACATCGGGTCCATACAAAACTCAACCAATCTTAGTATTTCCATATCTTCATACTAAACCAGAGCTGTGTGTCGCATCCACAATTGATTATTATGTACAAAAAACTTCAGGATTAAGGTCCAATTTCGATCAACTTTTGTTAACGCATAGACGACCGCACCATCCCGCTTCAGCTCAATCAATAAGTAGGTGGATAAAAACTGCTCTCAAAAATAGTGGCATAAATGTAAAAACCTTTGGGGCACATAGTGTAAGACACGCATCTACCTCGGCGGCATATAGATCGGGCGTAAATATTAATACAATTAAGAATGTAGCAGGATGGAGTGAGTCTTCTCAAGCATTCTTTAAATTTTATAATAGGCCATTAGGTGAACCTATCGAAATTTTCGCAAACACTATTTTAAATCTGGGATTGGATATGCCAGATCAATAAATAACTTTCGTAAATTATTAGATAATAATAATAATAATAATAACTACATAATATAGGTAAATAATCATAATATTGTTATTAGTATTAGTCTTTTCCTTCTAGTACTAGTATCTTGTTAATAGTTCATATTATTAGTTTATTCATTTGTTATTGTTCTAATTGTCAAATAATTAAATAAAAAATAATTATATTGCCCATACATACCTATAACAGCGTGGTATATGATTGAACCCCCGTCCAATTACAGGAACAAATTTCACCAGTAAGGATTTATTAACAAAATTGCATAGAAAGCTTTCAACATCTACACTGTAATCATATCGGAAGATAGGCGAAGGAAAATTTATAGATTAATCGAATACCTTACTTACCTGTATGAAGATTAATCTTAATTTTCCGAGCTTATCTTCCGATATGATTACCTCACTCCCTGCCCAGATCTACCCAAATCGGCAATTTTGTCTAAAAAAAAATAGAATGACTAAGCCGAGCCGAGCGGTTAATCGGCCGGGCAGGGTCAACAAAAAATTGTTTTGCTTTAAAAGCGTATCGTTGGATATGAATCATATGAGACTACAATGTAATCATATCGGAAGATAAGCTCGGAAAATTAAGATTAATCTTCATACAGGTAAGTAAGGTATTCGATTAATCTATAAATTTTTAAAGAAAAATTACCTAGTATACCACTTTCTCCAAAACCAATGTTTACCAGATACGGAACTTGGATTGACGCCGTTGTATATTGTGGCGAAAATGTTCATAATTTAAAGATTTGATATTTTGAATTTTCGAAAATCACGAGTATATAAATACAAGAGTGTCATCAATTTATTATTTTATAACAATAGTGAGCAAATAATTCGGCATTTTTTTATTAAAACTAACTTTGGTTGCATTAGCGAAACAAGTTGCTATTGCTCATTCAGTTTCTTTGATAGATGATTTCAAGAGTGTTATTAAAGTTACTCCGGGACATATTGGCGCTCTGAATAAAAATAAAATTGGAGAAATTTTTGTAAAGAATATGAATGCTGGTTAAAATATCGTCAGTTCTAAGTAGTGAAAATACTTCTGAATTAAATATACACCCAGATATTGCCGCAAAGTTTAAATACAACAAGAACGTGAAGAGAAGTTTTTCCAGGAATAAATATCTTTTAGATAACAAAAGACATAATAATTTGCTTTCAGGAGCATCAGATTGTATTTATTTTAAATGCTACAGTTATGAAGTATATTTTATTTAGCTTACTAAGAATGATTCTTTATTAATTCTTGTTTATCGAAATTGGAATTATACAAACCATTTTGGTATTGAGACTGTAACTAAAATAGTGTTTTATTCAGAATACCGAAACAAAATTTTTGCACTCGACGCGTGCTTCGCTAACCATGTTAGCATCATCAGGAGATGATTAAAATTCTGCTTTGGTATTGTGGATAAAATTATGATTTAGTGCATTTTTCCGAAGGTTCCAAATCCCAATACAATTAAGACATTAAGATAATAACAAATTTATTATTTGAAGAATTTCAAATTAAATTTTTATTTGTTTTTTTTTTGGCGAATTGTAATGTAATTCTTAATGAAATATTAAAGTACTTCTAGGAACCTTATATCATTCATACGTTGGTTTAAAGTTGTAACTCCACTAAAGTTTCATTTCTCTATATAACTTTCTTCTTCTCATTACACGATCTGCATATCGTTTTTATTTGAACCTTCCTTTTCTAATTTCATCTATTTTACACCTAATTTCGTTGTTATGATTTTCTCTATTATCTAAAATATTCATCATTAGCGCTTTGCCTTGAAGTTCTACTCCTCCTTATACGACCTGTATATTTGTTTTATTTAATTTTTTCTTATTTCTCATTAAAATTTACTATTCTGACGTTATCTGGAAGATTTATTTAGAAGAATGGGGCTCTATTGGTTTTACCTCTGTGATTATATCTTGTGACTTACCATGGCTCTGAAGTTGGTTAGAAGGGTCTTCTGGTCCAATTTTAGAAAAATCTCAGGTTAAATTAACTAGGATTGAAATGGCACCTCCGCCATATGTCAAAAAATTCTACGCAGCAGGTGTGATAGAGAATCGTTGGTAATCATAAGTCACAATCGTGTACTCTCGTGTCGACCATCGGTCTAAAAGCGCAGTGTCTAGATCGTATGTTGACATGTGTTGAGTTGACCCCTAACTGTGTATCATACAGGCTAGATTTGATGATTTATTTGATTAGGTTGTTCTGCATTGTGTAGATTTTAGGTAGAAGCCGTCGACGAGTAAGAATACGTGATAAAAAATTCATGTCGATAAAAAAAACAGTAATAACAGGACGCCGCTAAGTTTAATGAGATTAAGTCTGTATTCAATAATCTTTTTAAGTGCACCACTAGGTATAATTTATATTTTAATTAATTTTTTCGGGGGATATTTAAATATTTTAGATCTCAATATTAGATCTCGATAGATTCAACTTAAAGGCTGGCACAACTTAGAACCTCTACATATTTAACTTTAAGTTTCATTATGCAGCTATGAAAGGAGCACCCAGACGTGGCATCTCCGAGGTACCCAACCGGGATGCCTTCACCGGAGCACTTGAGCGTGAGTTGAGAGTTGAGTTTAGGATATGGTGTCCAGAGGGGACTTCACCGAAGTACCTCGCCACTGGATGAACAAATTAGGTGTGGGACAGTCTGTGGGATTGATGGTCCTCTGGAGAATTTATATAAAAATATTGTCGACCACCGGAATCGCTTGAATTATTGGCAAATTTACTCTGATAGCTTAGATAATATTTTTCAAGTTAAAGTTCACCATTACTTGAATTTTCGAAAAAATGTTCTTATGGTTTATATTTCCCAGATTCAATCTTAAAGTGTAGCCAGAATGATATGATGAATTTAATACTTTTCAATATAGATTGGCAGTGGATACTATATTTATTTATAACTGGTTTGTCCAGAAAGTGTTATATGTCCTTTAATTCCTTTTCTACCAAGAATTTCCGTTTTCTATGGTATTTGCAATTTAATATCTTTCGAATTTATGTTCATAGTCAGTGGACTACCCTATATGAAGACAAATTTTGCTTGCCATATTCACTGAACCGTATGTGTCAACAATGGTTGTCAGGACAATTGTTTCCTTGGTGAGTTTCATTAGAAGATATAAACAGTGCCTAAACATTATAGGATGATGAATGAGAAGATGTGAAAGTAATGATTTAAAGAACGTCACTGGAAAACTGATATGAATTCAAGCCCTGGATGCCATTAATCATATAATTTCCAATCATGATTTTTAACTTTTAATTGTGCAGAGAAAGATATTCTAGAAACAATAAAACTTGCTTATTAATATATGTCTGTTACATGTATTGTTCTTTCTTCATTTTCCCTTAAGATCTATTTTTCTAATGTTTAGGATCCAAAAATATCATGTCAGATCCACAGATCTATTTACTTAATCTTGGTATAAGTTTCAAAGCAATCGGGCAACCATGAATAAAAACCGCTAAGAGACCTACGCACATTTATGCGCACCAAAATACATGAAAACTCGTTTATAAAGGCACTCACTGCGTGCCTATATATGTCACTACAGGAAGTCCCAAATTTGAGGGGCATCACTGGGGCCACGGAAACTATAAAACATACGAAGTTTACTCAATTAGGGCAAAGTTGCGCCATTAATTATTGATTACAATGCTGCCTTAAAAGTTTAGAAAACTTCGAAAGATATTTGGAAAAAGAATATCCGCGATTCCTTTTTTTTTATTTTTTTGATTATATTATATAGAAATTTAACAAAATTAATACTCTTATTGTTACTTTTTTGGTGCTACAAAGTGGCGATGCTAGATTTTCAATGCAACGTTTCATTTCTTCACGACCATCATTAACTTTTTGTTTTTTAAATACTCAAAAAATATTATATTATTTTATATGGAGGAAAAGTAACTTTTCCTCCAAATAAAATATGCTGTGTTTTATTCAAATGTCGGCAAATTAATGCAAAAACATCTCTTTTTAATTAGTAATAATATCTAATTATTATTAAAGATAAGTGAATTCGCAAGGCGGCTTAGAGCGGTGTGTCGGTGAATAGGCACAGGTCGTTGCTATAGTAATGTAACATAAAGCTGTCAGTGGACACTGTCAACAATAAGTATTTTTTTTAAGATTGCGTCTCCGATTGCGTTTTAATTCCGTATTGAGAAGCAGTTATTGGGTAACTTCGATTAATAACCAATTTGTTCCTAAATTAGTGATTTTTAGAAATGCAGTCACAAATCGAGTGATAAATACAATTTGTAGTTTAATAAATCTTGAGTTGTTGACGCTTATTTTGTTGTCTGTTTGTATTGTATCTATGTTGCTATGACAACACTTTTACCACCGCCGGCGGAAAAGTGAAAAGTAAAGCTCCGGCGGAGGAAAAACGAAACTTTACGGCCGCCTACACAGTCGAGTAATGACGGATTTACTGACGTTTGAAGAAAAAATATTTTATTCTTAATAAGCTGTAATTCTAATTATCAATCCAATGACATATCACATTTTACATTTATCCACAGTTTCGGACTAAAAACCATGATCAGTGATATTTGATGATGGTTACGATGAAACCAAACATCGGATCAAAAATCTAGTTACATCATTTAGTATGGAAGAAAAAATTACTGCAGAAATGTCAAATTTATTTCGATATACCTCTTTTAGTGAAATCAAAAAAAAATCACTTTCCAAAATTTATGGTTGAAATTGCCAGAACTCAGGATTTGAAATTCGATTTTATTACTGAAGTCCGACAAAGCAACCATTATTTCATGTTGTATTACATGAAATAATGGCTCATTTGTTGGACGAGCTATTAAAGGTATTAAGAGATCTAAGGTGGCAATATGACGGTGCTCCTCCCCCATAATAGAAGAGTGACAAAAGTTCTTACTTATTTATTTCTTGAAAAATGAAGTTGTTTACACCTTGCTGGCCACCAAGAAAGCCGGACTTTAACCCCTTAGATTATTTATTACCTCTGAGGTTCTTGTAAAGCCGTTTGTATCCGAATTTACATACCCGTAAATATTAAAGAACTGTGTCAAAATTAAGTTAGGAAAATTCAGGCTATACGAGCAAGGACTATGCAGTCCTCAGCGTGCAATTTATGAACTGAATCGTTTAACGCAAAAATGTATTGGGGCCAACTGTTTTCAATTTGAATACTTATTATAATTTCTATTTTTGCTATATTCGATATGTCTTTTAAAACTTCGTTATCCATTTAAGTTCTATTTTAATTAAATTTGTTAAATTGTTCTATTGCCAATAAACAGGTCCATATCTTATTTTATCACTAATAGATACGGTAAATAATCTCTTATAGTTTTCGAGGTCTCAATGAAGAACATCAAATTAAAATATACTTTTTCACAAGAATAATGTGTTAACAAAGATGGATATATTAAGAGGAGACAGCCAGAGATTGTTGACTTCCACAGTGCAAAAGGTATTTTCTTTAAAGGAATGATGGTTGCTCAAAGACAAAACGTTGGATTCAAAATTTAATGATGTCACTTTATAGAGGAGAAAAAGCGGCGATAAATATGTGAAATCCGTTGTAATTTTTTAATAAATTCAGAATAATAAAAATAATAATAAATTAAATAAAGCCTGAGTTTTGGCAATTGCAAAAATGAATTACAGCAAATAGTACTTTTGTTGTGGTTTTACTAATAGAGGTATATCAATAAAAATTTGACATAGTTACTGTAATTTTTTTCTCTGCTACAAGACGTAATTAGGTTTTTGCTCCAACGTTTTGTTTCCTCGTAACTATCATAAAAAATATGATGTTTTTTTAGTCCGAAACGGCGAAAAAATCTAAAATATGACATATGTCATTGGATTTAAAATCAGAATGAAGAAAAAAAGAAAATTTTTCGAGTATTTAAAAAAATTATGTTGATTGGGGTTGCGAAGAAACAAAACGTCGGATTGAAAATCTAGTACGCCATCCTATAGAGCGGAAAAAGCAATAAGGAAAATTTTGCCGCATCTCAAATAAAAACGAAATCGTGAATATTAGGTTTTTTTAAATATCTTCGAACGTATTTGAAATTTGTAAACTTTTAAGACGGCATTTTGACCAGCATCAAATTGCGCAACTTTTCTCTAATTTATCCGGCGACTTCATATATTTTGCAGTTTCCGAGATACCATTGATATTCCTCAAATTTGGCACACCAGATACAGTGGATAATGCGTCACAATCCGATTCACATACATTTTATTCAATCGTGAGGATACTCTAGCTTTCCTATTTACACATCACGAGTTTATTATTTAGTGCTTCAACTCTACAAGTATTTCGCCTTGCTCGAAGACGTATAGCCAGAAATCACAGAGTGTGTGCCCACTTTGTCCGATCATAGTAATAAATGGGCAGCCGGCGATACTACATTACTTGAAGTGTCAGGCCAAAGAGAAAGCTATTTTGAGTCGGAAAATTTATTAGGGGCATCCACTGGGATGTATAAGAGAATCCTAATAGTGTAATAGTTTCCGAAACTTTGGCTCTGGGATAATGATTAAAAAAGTGTTTTATAAGGTATCACTAACATTCCTCATACAATCAATTAAAAAATTTAGTAAAAATGCACGCAGAATGTTCTAAAATCACTGAACATCGTCATTAGCTAATATCGAATATTAGCATTTCACCACTAGTGTGGTATAGGCTATAGTGGTGGTGCTATAGTACGTAATTTGGCAACAAGTTTATCTACAAAGGTGGACATAATTCCTTCAGCTTCTTTTATTACCTGTTAGCTCGATTTCCACCTACTAGTGCTATTTTCGGAGAAAAAGACGTTCAAAATAACATCCTACATAGATGAAAAAGCAATTCCTGCCAAAAATTTCGAAACTCAAACGTTTCAATAATATAAAAGACCATAATCAAAGAAAAATAATTTTAAAAGATTGAATAATATTAATATTATAATTTAATGGCAATGAAAAATATATTCTAATATAAAAATCTCGGGAGCGCAAACATTATTTGATCGTGTTTCGATTCTGCTAAAGATAATCAAATCTCTCACAACATAATTTAGATATCTTTAAACCTCAAACTAAATCTATGAAACTTTTGCTATTAACAAATTCAATTTTGGAGAATAAAACCGACTGAAAATCAATAAGTATCTAAAAATTAATTTAAAAAAATAGAATTACTTCGATATTTATAGGAACTATACCTGCTGTTACTTAAGTAAACTTATTTTTAAGACTAAAAACACATATAAGAATACGGGTCCGCAATGGCTTTGTTATCAAGATATCGATGGTTAAACGGCAAAAAGCTCTAACTCGCAAATGCTGTTTTTTCTATAGGAAACGAAAAAAAATTAAATATACTTGATTTTATGAAATGTATGTCCTATTCTTCTATAGATATATCAGTGTATCTTGGGACACTGTTACAACATTTATAAGACATTTAATAAAGATGCCTCTATTTAAAAACAACCAAAATGCTAGTTAGGGTATTTTTATATACACAAGCATTATAAACCACATACTATTATATAGGTTATAGACCCATGATTAAAGTTTATCTTGACTGCCATTTTTTCTTGATATAAATTTAAGTTATAAATAAAACATAGTAATTTATGTTTTATTTTTAAAATTTAAGAACAAACGTGTCAAAAAATATGAAATAAGCAGGTAAAACAAAAAGCTTCTCAAAATACTTCATCCTCTTCGTCCGATTCAGGTAGAGTTAAAATGATATCCTCATATTCAATAGTCACATTGTACTCTTGTTGATCTCCTATGGAAACTATCTTATTTTTACACATTTTCATAATGCTTTCATACTTTTTTGTGCGATTGCCTAGAGGGCATTGCATTGTGGAGTTTTAAATCCATGTTTCTGGATCCGCACGTGTAAAAGGAATAAAACTAGGAGTTTCTTTGAAATAGTGCTTAAATTGAACTTCATTAGATGCTTTAAGGAAGGTCATTTGTTTAATATCTAGATATCGAATTGTGTTACCATTGGTGTCTTTTTAATTTTGTTTGGTCAAAACCTTTTTTTGCACAATTTTAATATAAAAAGTCAGTATGAGTAAGTATTATAACTTCACAGGGTTGAGGATTTACTCTAGAATTAATTATCACCGTGGGCTATACCAGCATTTTTTGTGTGTATATTTCAACAGCTCCGTGAACACTGTCCACCAACATGTAAGTGTTACCAGGAGTTAGAAATGTTACCTTTATTGACTAAGTTTTTAGCAAATTTCAAGAAAAGTGCGAACATTGATATTACAGCTCGATTCATATATTGCCCGCTGCACCAGTCACAGTATAAAGTTATGTCTTTTATATTTCAAGCCTCACAGCATCATCCACTAGTAAACACACAGAACATTCTTCCTTGAAATCTCTTTTAGCATACAAAATTATTCTAAATTGTCAGAATAACTGGAGCAGTTTAGAGCAGATTATCAAGCGATAAATATTTACATTTCAACTCAATTATCGGCAACCATAAAAAAATAAATGCCATTTAAATAAAATAGTCCTTGTGTTAACGTCGCAATTTATAACTGTAAATACAGAGGATGTTTCAATATTACACGGACAAACTTAAACAAGTGATTCCCTATCTCGAAATGTTTTTTTGAGTATTTTTACTTAAAAAAATTTACTCTGTAATTTTGTCGCTGTGAATATGGAAAAACCAAAATTTTCATAGTGACAAATACTGTCCCTTTCTCTTTATTTACTTTAAAGGACTTGGATTTTTTTTAATTTTCTTTGTAAAAATTGCGTCCAGCAAAAATTTACCAAAAAAAATGCAAGAATTGCAAGAGTCTTGGAACAAGACCAAGACCAAGACTGTACCCTACAAGATCAAGACCAAGACTACATATGCAAGACCAATACCAAGACCAAGACTAACACCGTCTTGGTCTTGGTCTTGCATGTGCTCATCATTAGAAAGAGATGAGATGATAAATCATACCTAGAATTATTTTTCTCTCTTTCAGTTTATGATTAGAAATAAATGATTGACATGAAAGCTGTGTAGAATTACAAATATTTAAAAAATGTAAATAATTAATATTTAGAAAAAAAAGTGTAAAATGCATCTGGGCTCTATTTGTATATTCTGGGAAAGTGTCTAATTTAGTAATAAACTTCGCAAATAGTCAAAGTGATCAAGTTTACTCTCATCCAAAGTTTCAAGTGTACTGAAAGTATTATTTAAGTTTAGAGTTCCCTGGAAACACTTCTAAAAATACCTGCAACTCCGAAAACAATACGTTTTACTACTGATGTAAAAAGCATTACTTCTAAATTTTGTACTTCTTTGTGCCAAATTAATTAGGGTTTAAAAGCCTCTTATAAATAAAGAGGAATTGAAACTTGAAGTACAAAAAATTTATAGCTCTTGCTTTACCTAGTAGTATACTTGATGAATTAAAGGGAAAACGGAATTTTCTTCCTTTTTTTTGTGAGCAATAAATACGAAATAAAAAAATTGTGTTTTTCTTAGTACCTTAGTTTTTATATTTGGATATCGTTTAAATTATTTAAATGTTGGAATATGCAACCGCGTGCCATGAAAGGTTTGGTACATAATATCTGATTTCATAAATTAATTTGCTTTTTGTATGTGGATTAAAATTTAGGCCGTCCTACAATTAAAAAATAATAAAAAATTATTTTTTTGTTTCACGGCTTATTGTTATACCCTGCAATTTAGGGGCGTGTTAGTAATACATAGGCCCCAAAGTCATGATTTAATCAGAGTCTGAAATGTTAGACCCCAGGAGGCTATCCGCTTCTGGCGAAATTCAAATTAGTATTACATTTTTAACGATTATAGAGCTATCCTTCCATTAATTATACAACAATAAGCAACTTAAGTCGTTGTGGTCGACAATGAGCTTTTAAAACCAAATTTTAATTTATAAAAAAGTTTTAGAGAAAATTGGCACTAATGGTCCATATTTATTTAGTACATGAATTTAACCAGTTTTATGCATAGGAACGATTTCACTGATCTTAAAAATAATTGTAAATCTTTTATACAGTAGTTTATTAACTTACTTATTGGGCTTATAATTTGTTTATTAATACTTTTACATAATTCAGTATTAGAGCCTTTGTAATATTTATGGTTTCAGTTTTAAGTCTACTTATTACAAACTAACCGCTACTTGTGATGGTTAGATAAATTCAAAACTTATGCCGTAGAGTTTAGTGCTAATTGCTCAGCAAAATACAAAAAAAAATCTGATATAGGTAAACTTTTATTTTTTTGAGGCATGTAAACAAAAAAATGGTTTATTAGTGGGTAAATAGATAGATCATAAGAACCCAATTATTTTCAAGAATATTCCATATGGTTTTGGAATTAAAATTAGGTTTTTAATGTAATACTCATGAACATTATATAATTTCTGCAAAGGCGTGTTAATTCCTGGGTATTGTGGAATCCACCAAGTTCTTTATATAAATTTATTATGTCACACATACCTAATAGATCCTCATTAAACCACGGAAAATGGTCTTTTACAATTTCTCAATGTTAAAATTATTTTTTGGAAAAGCTAAATATAAAAAAAATTATATGGAAATTCATATCTGCAATTATAAATAGTAATAACTATAATTTTTTGACATACCATTATATATCTTATCTGGATGTAAATTTCTGAACGTTAGCTTACAACTGGCGCCACACCACCTTGAGTGTAGTTCCCACTAGCATAAAACATAAATAATAACTGTAACTCACCCAGATTATTTTCTACTAGAAACAAAGAAAAAAAATGAATAACGCTCAAAGAATTTTTCATTATTCGGGAGCTTATGATACGCATATTATAATAACGTTTTTAACTAAATATTAAAGTTTATTGAAATTATTATCTTTAAATGTGGTCATCATAAGCTCACACATTATGAAAAATTATTGAAGCTCCTCTAATCAAGTTATGTTTAATTTTTATGTACGAAAGTTTACATAAAATGTATCAAGAATGCTAGGTTTTTACTAGATAATTTTCAACATCACACTTATTCGTTAAAATTATATTACCGTATTTGCTAGCTATTTCCGTAATGTGCCTAAAGTAATTCAAATACCAGTAAATTATTGCACGTGTAGAACATAGTCAGACACATTAACTATAAATTTTACATCACGTGTTCTCTTTTTCACCGAGATCGTATTATGTCTGAGTTTCGACTGGCGATCGTATTCTTCGGGTCCAGCATGGCCAATTGCAATAATAGATGTGCGGTCGCCGACACTACATAATTCAAGGGTCCAGGTTGGACTACGCTATTATCTGTATGGGGATAGCAATTTTGAGTGTAGAATTTATGTGGGTTTTATTTAAATCGCGAGGGGTTCGTACAGTTTCTAAAAATGATCATAAGTAAAGAACCGATTCAAATTTTTCTCTTTTAAAGCTTAAGAAATTTTCACTAGTTGGTATTATGAATAGGTGTAATTAGTATGAATTTAATTTATATGCGAGATAAACACAATTGTAAGCAGAACTATTAAGCAGTGTGTAGCGTTATAAATGCTGCTAAGTCTAGAAATATACTTTTTCTCGGATTGACAGCGAATATTAATTTTGCAGACACATATCAATCAGCAAAGTATTACTTTCCTGCCTAGACAGCAAAATGAGTCTCCATGGGAATAAAACGTTTGACATAAGTTGTCAAACTATAATTATTATGGACAAATACATTTCCATAGCAACCAACCGTTCCAAAAATTGCGATTTCTATCAAATTTTGTTTTAATTTATCACTACAGGAAAAATAAAAAGATTGTTGGAATTGTAATAATCTGCAAATATACAATATACATATATCATTATAAACAATCAGAGAAAATAGTATATTATTTTATATGGAGGAAAAGTAATACTTTTCATGGCGCGCTCGTGTTTAACAGCCGAACGGAGTGAGGCTGGTAATAGAGAGCAAGCCATGAAAAGTAACTTTTCCTCCAAATAAAATATGCTGTTTTTTCTTCAAATGTCGACAAATTAATGCAAATAGTCTCTTTTTAATAGTAATAATAATTATTATTAAAGATAAGTGGGTTCGCAAGGCGGCTTAGGCCGGTGCGGTGTCGGTGAATAGGCTCAGGTTGTTGCTATAGTAATGTAACATAAAGCTGTCAGTGGACACTGTCAACAATAATTATATTTTTAAAATTGCGTTTTCGATTGCGTTTTAATTCCGTATTGATGAGCAGTTATTGAGTAAGTTCGATTAAATAATAACCAATTTGTTCCTAAATTCCTTTTTTTAGAAATGCAGTCACACATTGAGTGATAAATACAAATTTTAGTTTAATAACTCTTGAGTTGTTGACGCTTATTTTGATGTTTGTTTGTATTGCATCTATGTTGCTATAATAACACTTTTACCTCCGCCGGCGGAAAAGTGAAAAGTAAAGCTCCGGCGGAGGAAAAACGAAACTTCACTGCCGCCTACACAGTCGAGTAATGACAGATTTACGGACGTTTGAAGAAAAAAATATTTGTTCATCTCGGCAGCAAAGTAGATTGACTGCCTCTGCTGAATTCCTAGCCTCGCTAAGCTCGGCTATGAACTATCAGCCGCGGCAGTCAATCTACTACTTTGCTGCGTAGTAAAACAAATAACTACTCTTTCACTTGTAGATTTATATGGTTGATCATTTCTTTACCTTACATTAGAACTTAACATTCTTATTACCTATTCTGAAATTGGAACTTATATCTTAAAATTTAAAACATTAACTATTTCATACTTTTGAATATGAGAACGTACCCAACCGGTACCGCCGGGTACAGCTCAGAAGTGTCCTGTGGTCGTATCTCCTTTTCGAACGTTCTCTTGACAGATGTCTAGGATATCTTTTGGCAATTGACGTGGTCTGGCACCTTTCGAACAATGAACGTGTAAGTAGAGAAAAGACATATTTTTGAAGTCAAGATATTATTATCGTGCTTGTTTTGATCATGTCTAGTATTCTTAATAATTTTTAATGAGATAGATTGGCAAGCACTATGCCATTAATATTTTTACGTATTACCGGCAATATCATCTCATAAAAGTATTTTATGTAAAGTGGGGTTACACTTTTTAAAAGGTATGTTATATCTTTGTATCTCTGTATTGGTGTTTATGCCTCTTATATTGCAGAAGTCCAATCGAAGTCTATTTTCTGTCTTGGAGAAGTTCAGACCTGATGGTTCCTCCAGGAAAGCCTCCATTATTCGGAGATTCGAATTGGAGGCTTTTTTACCTCCGAGTTATTTGGGAGGTTCCATCATGCAATATCCAACGTCCACCATCTTCTCCGCACACGCACCGTTCGTTGAATGGTATAGGATTTTCCTTTTGTGTGTGTGCCGAATATAAAGAATCCTATATCAAATAGTTAAAATTATTTATAATTTAAATAGAGTTTCCACCCAGTCCTTCGCTAGCCTAGAGAGTTTCTTCAGGTTCATTCCGGCAAGTTTAGGACCTTTTTTGTTAAAGTGGTGCTGATTCACATAGTGTGAAGAGCAGCTTCACAGGAAGCAATAAAAGTCTTATTGGATGGCTAGCCAAGTAGCCATATGAGTTAGGGACAAGCCACCAACCACTCAATGGCAGAGAATTCCACATCCGTGTGTGCGTGTGACATACAAGTAGGCACTATCATTGCTTATTTTACTCTCCATGTCTTGCCTTGTCTTTTTCGAACTTACCCCCGAATGATTTTTAATCATTTATTATCTTTTATCGCACCTATTATCGCTTTTATCGTTAATTGATTAACCTATACCGAATTTCTTCTCTTCCGTATACGATATTACCTTCGTTAGCAACTGTCTTGCTTATATCAATGTAATAATTATCTGATTTACTTCTTGTATTACATACATTTACCTAAATGCTACGCCCTTACTGTAGGTCCTATAATTACTTACTTTATTTGATACCGTTAAATGATTTTTAATCATTTATTGTCTTTTATCGTATCTATTACCGTTTTTACCGTTATTTCATCAACTAATACGGATTTTCTTCCCTACCGTATATGATATTGTCTTCGTTATAAAATGCATTGCTAATATCAATCTAATTATCTGGTTTGCTTTTTATATCACGTACAATTACCTAATTGCTACGCCCTTATTCTAGGTCATATAATTACTTTCCTTATTTTTATGGAACTTAACGTTAAATGGTTTTCAACCGTTTATCATCTTTTATCGTATCTATTACCGTTTCTTACCGTTATTTGATTAATTTATACCGACTTTCTTCATTAGCGTATATTATAATTATTACGTTGTTTAGCAAATATCTTGCTAATATTATTGTAATTAACTGATTTATATTTGTATTACGTATACCTACCTAAATGCTTCACAGTTACTGTAATTTGCTCTAAGCCTTACTTACAACCACTTTAGGTTTTCGTCCATACGAAGGATACCGAATTAACGTCACTTCGAATTCCCCTGTAGATCTTCATTGAATATATATTAGCTTCCCGGTCAATTCATGTGATTTAATATATCTTTTTTAAAGGTTTATTTGCCCACTTATATTATCGCTGCCATGGGATTAATTTATAATTGAGTTTTTATTTAGCAAACCTGTATTTAAAATGCTCTATTTAAGGCGTTCTGTGATTATCTGTAATTTAGCAAAATTTCAAAAATTTAGATTTTATTTAGGAATATTTACAAAAAAATGGAACTAAGCAGTAATAATGATTCAAAATTTACGATTAAGGGTTAATGATCTTATAATTTGGGTGATACTTATTTTAAAGAGTCTTATTATCTTTAGTGCGATAGCATAATCTCAATTAGGTTTGTGACCTAATTAATTTTCCATTGAGCACGTTTTGCTTGAAAACATTAATATTTAAGTAAATAACTTAATAATTAGAATGGTATGCTGAACTGAAGGTCAAGTTGAGTTTATGCAATTTCTCTTCAGTTTTTTCAATATTCTTTGATAGGTTATATTTGTACATGTTACCTCTCTAATTTCAATACCTAAAAATCATTGATACATTCGCATTAGAAAAGTTAGTGGCGCCTTCGCCCAACTGTCTACACGACGATTCACACCTATAAATATTAACGCCGCTAAGTGAACCAGGCATATGGAACGGCTGTTAAGCAATTAACTAATCTCGTGACAAGTGGCGTCCAGTGTCATTTAGCTCAGGGTACGCAAACATATTTAGTCAAAAATTATTTACCGCCCAAAGCATGAAGGTACATAAATAGCATGTGCTATGTATATTTCACGTCTTTTCTAGAGGTTCGTGTTAAAAGCTGTAAAATATTTTTTCAAAAATTTTATATTTGTAAAAGCAAGAGTTACAATAGCACAAAATGTGCTATTGACTTTTCCCGAAAATTAAAAATTTAGGGGTGTCAATGTAGGATTACTTTTTTTTCTGTTTTTTAATTGTGTTAAAAATTTCCACGTATTTGGCATTATGTCTACGTTATTACGTATTTATGTTTGCAGTGGCTGTTGTTGTGATTCATATGGTGTAAATAGAATAATTTTGGCTTCTCTAATTAATAAATTCACAATTAACTGTTTTATGTTCTCTTATAATGGCTGGAAATTGATTGCCACATTATATGTATCTTTATTTTTGTTTTCCAAGAGCATTAACCTTATTCTTCTATTATTTTTTTACTTAGTTTAGTTTATTTTTATCGGAGAGGCTTGTGGTTGATTGGCGTGAGGGTGGCGAGAATGTTGGTTATGGGTGAGATTGTGCATGGTCGGTGGACGGTACTAGCTACAGCATTAACCTACCAATTGGCCATTTGAATATTCAATCTATTAATACAGGATTTGAGGAACTTTTGATTTATGTTTACGATTATGGTTTTGATATTTTCTGTCTTACAGAGAGAGACATGGCTGAGTCCTAATTTGGAGTGTAGTCAATTTACTATAGCAGAATATAAAATTATGACGGCAGAGATAGGCGTGGGGTGGACCTTATATCAAAAGACCATTGACATATAATGTAACCAGAAGTGATTTTATATTTTTGACGCAAAATATGTAGGGTTAATATTTAAAATGAGAAATAAATATTTGCTCGGATTAATATATGTATATCGCCTGCCATTCAGAAATAATATATTTCCTTATTTTTGTTTTGAAGGTGTGCTTAGTATTATAAATATTAATTGTGATCAGGTAATTATTATTGCAGGAGACTCGAATATACATTTTTTGGTCGATTCAAGGCATTATATTACGTTAAAGAATATTTTCCAAACACTTAGTATCTCACGGCGGATAATCGTTAACTATCCCTGTAAAGCAATAAACTCGGGCATTTGCGTGTCCAGATTCGTATATGGATTAATGAGCCTTGTTTTATGATATTTCTTTTTTACAAATTTGTGTGGACTTTCGTGAAATCCTTAAAAATAGGCAGCATGAAATTACGCACGGAGTCAGTTTAGGGATTAAAAAATCATGAAACTCCGCACATCATAAAGTGTTATGCACATATACTGCATATGAAACAACGCACAACACTTCAGCTTTACATATTATTTAATTGAACTGAAACAAAATATAATTTCAAAATACAAGACATCACGCAACCTATCTGTATATTATGTTCATAACCTAATATATACTGTTTTAGAATCATTCACAGATAATGAAAATAATTTCATTGCCTTTAGAGATTATATAAATATTGATCAAAAGAAGTTTTATTTTTTAGTTTCACTTATGGAATATGACCAAATTTACTATGCTAATGGTATAAAGGAAAATGAAATATTTTGAATGCAAACATCTCAGATCTAATAAATATGCACACACCCTTTAAAACTAAGAAAATAGAAAATAATCCACTGCTTAGATAACTCATAATACAAAATACCTAAGTAAAATAAGAAATTAAGCACATCACAAGTATTTAAAAACAAAATCAGGAGTTCATACAGAAAAGAGAGAGAATATTTTATAGTATAGCTAACAACTCAATTCAACAAAAATACACGAATATAATATCCTCTCACACAACTCATGTAATACCTCTAAAATACATACTTTTTTCAATGTACCGTAAATTTAACTGATACCACCGCCTTAGTATTTATCAATTTTTTTAAAAATAATACCTTTAATAAAAACATTTTATCAAAATTTAAACTCTTCGATAATAATACCTGTCTTACCCTTGAATGGAACATCTGCTTTTCGGTGATCTTTAACTGTTGTAGCCATACAAAAGTAGGATTACCTTCAAAATATAGCAAATAATTTATCGCTCATTGGATTTTCTAAGTATGGCAAAAAAATT
The DNA here is from genome assembly GCA_016904865.1 of Pissodes strobi. Taxonomy (NCBI): domain Eukaryota; kingdom Metazoa; phylum Arthropoda; class Insecta; order Coleoptera; family Curculionidae; genus Pissodes; species Pissodes strobi. The sequence goes on along the minus strand of MU182787.1, from coordinate 66,238 downwards.
ATGAGAGGAATAAAGCTTTTTTATTGTCTGTCCGCCATACTGCCGTTTTTTTTCTTCTTTCCTCGCCAAGCTGCCCGTTTGCTCTGCCTCTTTTGCCTCTTGATTGTAGTATTACATGGATATTATTGTTGATATTAGCTTTTTTATTTTTCTTCTGATTCAGAATTTAAGAAAAGGTGACCGTTTCTTGTCAAAGTGTCTATAAAATATATTTAGTGTTCTATTTATTTTATGGCAAAAATAAAATGAAATGATTTGATTTGACTTTCTCACTATTCCAAAAAACCGAAACGTGTCAACGTTTATGAAAAGATGCTTACTAACTAATTCAATTGCATATAGTTCTGAATTTTCAGTTATCACGAAAATTTCGAGAAAAAACGTTTATAATTGCAAAGTCTTACAAATCAATAATTACCCGAAGACGATAAAACCTGCTGTTTTCACTATTCAACAGAAAGCGAATGACTCCATGGACGTTAAAATAATCGATATGCTCTAGCATGTTCCGTGCCTTTCATAGGGACCCAAAGTCGAGTTAAAAACTATAAAAAAGCCATAATCCAGTTTTACAAAATAATTCATATTTATAAAGCTAATAGCTTCCTGAGAAAATGGTGACCATTTTTAAATTCAGAGTGTTGGAAAGTCTCACAAATTAAAGTAATCAACGTGTCACTGTATGATTTTTCTCATTCTTCAAAGTATCCAAAAATTCGAATATGATCAAAATATGTTTACAACCATTTCAATAGCATAGATGATGAAAACATCATTGATTTTTCTCTAGTCTGTCCAGATTTCCAGTCGTTAACAAATATTTAATTTGGCTACATACATTTTCTGCAGCTGTAGCTACAGCTTTATAGTTATACAGTTATTTTATTTATGTGCGAATTTGCAGTCATTCACAAGAATTTCGTCATTAACAACATTTAAAACTGCTGACCCTCTAAATATCGCAATTCAATAATTAACCAAATACAATAAAAAACTGCTGTTTTCGCTATTCAATAGACAGGAATAACTTCATAAATTTCAACATATTCAGGATGCCCTAGCAGGTACAAAATTAAATTAAAAGCACTAGAAACTGTTATAATTTTGTATAGAATATTATATTCTATAGTTTTCTGACAAAGTACTGATCATTTTCGAGTTTAGCCAATTGAAGTAGAAAATTTAATTTTTGTCTAAAAATTAAAAATTTCATGTGCCCATATAGGATTTTCTTTACAACTTGACAATATCGAAAAATCTTAAGTCTATCAAGATGTGTGTACGACTAATACAATAGCATAGGTAAAGAAAATGTTCTTTCCAATATTGAAAAAATAAAAAAAAGAAGAAATGTTTAAAATTGCAGAGGCTCGAGAAATCGCAATTCAATAATTAACCAAATAAAACAAAAAACTGTTAGAAAAATAGAAAAAGAATAATATCATGAAGCTTGATATATTCAAAATGCTCTAATTAAAATCGCGCATTTTCTTTTTTAGGGAGAAAAACAAATATTAAAATTGCGACATACGATCATGCCAGAACTTCGACATGCGAGCTTATTTTTCGGGTCCAGCAGAACCAATCGCAATAATAGATGCGCGGTCACCGACACTACATAATTCAAGGGTCCGGGTTGTACTATGCTATTATATGTAGGGGTAAAGCAATTTTGAATGCGAAATTTATGACGGTCTTATTTAAACTGGGAGAAGTTCGTACGGTTTCTAAAAATAGATTTAGCTGTTTAAAATTGTCTCTTTTCAAGCTTTAGAAATTTCCAGTAAGTGCTATTATGAATATTTGTAATACTTTTAAGCAGAAATATATATTACAATATGGTAAAACAAAAAGTTTTGTAAACCTTAACCCATTATTAATACACTATTAGGATACAAAATTAAACTGTGGAAAAATACATCAAAAACTGCACCAAAAATGGAAACCTTACTAGTTATGTACATTAAACTTGTAAAACTGTTTGAAGGAATGATATCTTTAACTTTTTAATATATACGAGAGCAGTTTTATGAAAGCAAACTATTTGGAGGTTGTTCCGCTACTCTTTTTTCCGATGAGTTTAATTTGTATATGAGATGGATACAATTCTAAGTAAACCTACTAAGCAATAACGTAGATAAACAGGTTTAGTCAAAAATTTGCCACCCAAAGCAAGAATTTCATGAAAAAACATTTATAACTGCAAAGCTTCGAAAAATCACAGTTCAACAGTTAGCTAAATACAATAGAAATATGTGGTTTTTCACTATTCAATAGAAAAGAGACGACTCAATGGATCTTAAAATATTCCTAATGCTCCTTGAGGTGATTTGGAAAATTGAAATTCAATATGAGAAGTAAAAAGTTGGGTTAGACACACTAGACTCTTTCAATTACTTCTTTCATCATTTATTATTGCTAATAGCTTGTAGCTATGATATTTCACGTTTCTTTATATTACTTTTGAAATTATTATTAAAGAAACTGAATTCTCGTTTATTGCATAACGGCTTATGATTGTTGATTTTTTATAACCGTCATTATCAAAAAAAAGAAAACATGGTAAAAAGTCACAATGCGATTTATCATAATTTAGAAACCTATGATACACATATTCTAATGACGATGTGGTTTATGTTTTAAAAATAGCCGCTATTAGTAACACGATAGCATAGCAACCTGATTTATTAATTTTCTCTTTACATGCTTGATCACCATCAAGGTATTATAAATGACGAAATAGAAAGATGGAGCGACAATTTACACGTCAACAAAAAGATTTTAACGCTAAGACACAAAAAAGAGAAGACTTACATGAAATATTTATAGAAATCTATGGACATAGCAACTGACTGAAACATGAGACTGAAAAATGCTTAAGCTCTTCCAATTAAATTCTATTTTGGATAAAAGAACCTGAATAAGCCAGAACAAGGCAGAACCAAGAATTAATGTTTTTATAAGAATGTTATACAAGGATGTTAGTTACATTTCTTTTAACCAATCTGCTAAAGTCAAGGAAGACTTGATATGAATGAGAAAGTTGTGCTGCTTTGGATCTATCATCTCATTATTCAGAACTGGGCTATAAAACTTTGTAATAATATCTGTTAAAGAAAATTGTATGTTTGGTAGCGATGAAAAATATTTAATCAGCAATATTTAAGCTACCTTAACATGCTTGATTGAGTTGACTGTTGCTTGATGAAAATTCATCGCTATGTACTTTATTAAAAAAACATTTGCTTTTGATTTTCACAGTTTTGATATATTAAATCTTCATGACAATTGTTTCGGTACACAACTGACTGAAACATGAAACCCCTTAAAAATACTTCTTCGGATGATGAGTAATCTAAAGTAAATATTACAATGCTAGAAAACTACCTGCTTATAACCGTAAATAGACATTGCTTTTGCTTCATCGACGACCAGAATCTGAAAATAAACTTTCAAAGATATCGTCAAAAAAGATTGGGGCAGCGATTAGTTGTGAGAGAGTTATCAATAAAGTACAGTGCTTTATAGTTACAAAAGCGAACAGTGGTATAGTTCTTGTGAGATTGCTTCATAATCTTAAAACTCATGATACACATATCTTAACGACGATTTCGGTTTTATTTTAAATATAACTAATAATAGAAAACGGTCCAAAAAAAAGAAGATAAAAAGAGACATAACAGAAATTAAAAAGTAAGATGTTATCGAATATTATCCTAATGAGTTATATAGTATAACTTTAATGGAAGCTTATGCTTATTAATATTAAATTGTAGCCGAAATGGTCGATGTATATTATTATGATCGTTTTTCATTCCTTCTCGGGTTTTCCTAGGTTATTTTCCTAAGGAGACGAATCTGTATCAAGTCTGCTCAGAGCACTGATTGCTTAAGAACAGCAGGGTTATGTTGAATGTTTTTGGTTTTTGATATTATGGCTCTCTGGATATTATGATATAACTCCGTATCTAGCTGAAGTTGTTTCAGATATTGCGTGAAGGTTTTATGTGTGATGCCTGTTTTGGATACAATGAATTACATGATTTGCATTCTTTCTTGCTTTTAGATTCTATCCAATTCTATAGCCAGACTGGTATACTTTTCTGTCTGCTATTGGGATTGCTACGTCTACTATATATGTTGTCTTATGCTTTCTTTACGGCAGTGTGAGATCTGGTTGGTTATATGGTATAATTTTATCAGTATGTGGCATTATATCATAGCATAGTTTGAACCCATTATTTTCTAATAAACTGTTCGGTGTGTCATTATAATATTGTGTTTCTGTTGATTTCAGATTAAATTTAAGTGCTAAGGCCTGGTGGATTATTACCGCTGCTATATTGCGTCTTTCTATGCATGCTGTGTCCGCTAGTATTTTGCAACCTCCTTTTACATGTAAAATTCGATCTTGGTGTTTATGGTATTTCCTGCAAAGGTCATTTATCTTTACTTTTTCATAATGTATTTTCTTGAAGTTCTTGGTTGCTATTACCTAGTCCGTTACCACTAACATAAAGCCATCTGTTTCTAGATAAAGTTAACCTTTCTGTAACCATTTGTACGTGACCTTTCTGTGGATATATTCGTTTTTAATAATATATAAGTGCTTTCCATGTAATTTATTTCGTGACCACTGTTCTATTTTATCTTGCAATGTTTGCATCCTTTGTAGTTGTGGTTCGATTGTGAGAGATTCAGCGGTGTGTATTTTTACCTGCTTGTGTAACTGCTCCCTCTGTATAAGAATGTATGTTTGTTAGAAACTAGGATATATATTTGACTTGTGTGAAGTATGTGAATGTTTATGAGCCCCCTTCTTCTTTTTACATGCGTTTGTAAATTTTCATATTTTGTCAGTTCAGATCTTGTGTGAACATTCATATTTTTAAGGTTCGCTGTTGTACATTTCATTACGCCAAAGGAGTATATGAGGGGGCGTGATGGCATGTTAATAGATTTGAATAGGTATTTCGAATTTAATTTCGTGTTGCGGATTAAAGTTAGGCGCTTCTTATATTCTTTAGTTAGTTGCTTTATTTATTATTGTGTGGTAAATCTTTGTGTTTTGCTGAAATTCCAAATATTTGTAAGCTTCATCTCCCTGCACGTCATTCAGTATTAGGCTGTTAAGTGTTTCTGTATCTATTCCGGCTGTCCATTTACCTCTATCTATACACGTTTTGCATTTACTTAACCAGAACTCCATTCCGATGTGTTTTTCTGCATTGTTTTTAGTAGTCTTCGCTCTGTATTGGTGGATATATTTAGAAGTTGGCTATATAGAGAAGATGGTCGATTTTGTCTTCTACTACTGTTGTTTGATCTGAAAACCATATTTTCTGTTATTTAATTTAATTGATAGTGGGTTCAGGCAGAGTCAGAATAGCATCATGCTTAGTGAATCTCTTTGAAAGATTCCCCTTTTAATTTTTATGATCTCGGTTTATATTTTTTCTTATGCTGTTGTTAAATGTATGTTTGTTCTTTCGATGTTCATGATAGTTGATAGGAAATTTCTATTAGTTGCATGTATTTTGAACAATTTTAATATGTTTCTTTAGCAATAAATGTGGCACATAATCGAAAGCTTTTTTTAGTATGGTACGTAACATGTTCGTGGGCACCTTTGTTGCTTGATTATCACCGAGTTTATTATTGATTTTTCTAACTATATTGACCGTTCTTCCTGCGGCCTTTTCGTTTTTTCGAAATTATTTATTATTTCTGGCATATTGCTTGTTATTATTTTATACAACGTTCGCACAGATGTTATTAGTCGATAATATAATTACATACATTTTTGGTGTTGTCCGTTTTTGGTTTTATATCTAATTCCCTTTTTGTTAAGCATTGCAGTAATAATTGGAGGTTTTCTATTCCTATTTTTATTTGAATATATATCGATGTATACTGTTCATACCAAAAGTTTTACATTTGATGTGTTCCTGGGTGTTTCCAGTTATGTGTATTTTTTCTTATGTTTGCCAGTCTTGCTGTTGATATTTTGTATTCCGCATTATAGAATAGTTTTTCATTACGGGTGAAGAGAATCTTATCTGTTTTACTGGCATTGGTTTTTTTAGCAGTGTGGGCCTGCCGAATATACTGTACATTTTTGTTTGGACATGTAGTAATTTTCCGTAATTAATTGTCTTGTATTATATGTATTTTTTGCTATGTTTTCAAAGTGTTTTAATATTTTCTTTGATTTGTTTACATTTATCTATTGCGTTAGCTTTTATATGTCTTCTCTCAGCTTTAATATACTGTTTTAATTCTCATTTTTCATTTAGGTGTTTTTGTTGTATTTGATTTTTGCTTTTTGAGCTCTAAAATGTCCTGTTTAATGCATGTTAGGAATACTGTTAAAGCCACTGCATATATTACTGTGTAAATCTCTTCCACTATGCTTGTAGTGTCTAGGTTACCCACAATAGTGTATCTGTCCATCATGTCTTTTACGATATTTCTATTGTTTTTAAACTGCAATTTCGAAAGTATGTTCCTCTTAGTTGAATTGTTACATCCGCAGACTGCTTAACCTGTTTCCATTTCTCTTATTAGTTTCTTTTTTGATCTCGAGTACGTTTTGTAGTTTGCTATTTGAGATATTTATTTGATGTTACACGGAAAGGCTCAGAAACATCAGAATCACAACGCGACATCTATGGGACAGCCAAGCCGAACACTAACTAAAACGTAGCGGGAAAGTAAGGCCTGTTTTACATAGCATTCTAGCACATGCTTTAGTGAACTCCAAGGACGTACTGCATCCATACATTACATGCGAAAAATTATGTCAAGGCTGACAGGGCTCTCAACAAAGAAGGTCGCGCTTTTAGTTCCCTTCACATCCGGGAACTGATGAAGTATTACGAATTTGACCGGATTATCGAAGGTAATAAAAAAAATGCATGGTAAGCATTTAAATTCGACGCCCAGAATTTTTTGGGAAACCACCGGTAGTCGAGAGTATTAACGAGTGGTTCAAGGTATACTGTAGAACTTTCAGTCTCTTGGTGTACGTATATCTGTAAAAATGCATTTTTTAAGTTGGCATTGGATTATTTTCCAGAAGTTTGTGGGCATTTTAGCGAAGTGCAAGGCGAACGTTTTTCTAGGATATTTGTGTAATGGGAGATATCACCGCCGGTGGGACGTAGTATGCTTGCAGACTTCTGCTGGTGCCTAAAGAGAGATATTGAAGAAGACAAGCACCCGTTCAAATCTTTACGGCCAAAATAATTTTTTGTACATCATTGTTATATCAATCTTACCACACTTTAAATAAATACGTTCTTAATTTGAGTCTTGGTTAGATTAAATTTGTACGAAGCCTTTAACATCAGGCAAAACAATTTAAAACGCAGACCATATTTCCAATTTTTTGAAAATAACTGCAATTCCTTGAAAAATTTTGCTAATCCCATGACATCATTAAAATTATTTATAATTCTTTAAAGTTTCTTCGTTGTTAATGAAATTTTTTAGAAATCATATCAAGTTCATTTAAGACTACAGCGTTTAAGTCTCTGAAAGAAGAAAAAATATTGTGGATGCTTAAGATTCACACGACAGAATAGAAAACTTCAAAGATCATCAAAAATTTTATAAGAAATAGCATTTGCTTGCCAAGTCCTAGGTTACATAGAACCAAAAAAATTACAATTAAAACTTGATAAGGTGTGTGATTTACATAATTTGTGTAGAATATAAAAGTGGGAAAAATAATCCGAATAATTGCAACATGAACCAATATTTTGAATGCTATAGACTTTGATGTTTACATTAAAATTTTACCTCGAAATATGTCATAAAAGCAACAAAAATCACTGCTCGTCGCACAAAAATTTTTCAAACTCTCGGATCCAGGCCATTTTAATCATCTTTAAACCGTTTTAAATGGAATTTCAGATAAATAAATCTACTTACTTACCACAGAAACTACACACATCGGCATGTGTAAAATTAACTTTACCTTCGAAATCTGCCATAAAATCCACATAAATTATACTTAGTCATGAAAAAATTTAATTTCGATCCATTTTTCTACCTTCAAACAGATCTCACGCATTTATATGTATAAATAATATTTAACTAAACGTCAAATCAAAATATTGGAAAATATATTCCTGCAAATTTCCATAGTGCATCGAAAGCAACGGTATTCATTCATACTCACAAATATGCCGAACCAAAGACAATTCACAGGGAATAGACGCCCAGCGAGCCGAAACGGTAATGTACTTCAGGTTCCGTTCTTAAGAGCGCAGCACCTGTGGCTTATAAACCTAATTTTACTATTATTTTAAATATTCCGCATATCTCGATATGGTGCGATTTCGGTTGCCATGAGGACGATACAACGACGCCTTGCGGTGTTGCCGATGTATGTTGGACTTAGCAGAGCTCGATATAAATCAGGGCAACGCAATGTCGTGCGGCGGTAAAAGGGCTGCCGCGTTCTCTTTGATAGACCGCTTCGCTTGTCCGTGTCTTAAATCTAGGGCTTTTTAATACCGCCTGTTTTTTAAGTAAACCTTGCCATCTTCAATTATTGAGGGGAAGGAGTACTACCATTTGGTAAATTTGGTTATTTGAAATATATTCTTTTTGCAAGTGCATTGTGATTGAATTCTTCCCCTTACGTTCACCGATTTTAAAGACAATGTCTGGTAATGTATGTTGCTATTTCAATTGTGAGAAAAGTGCGCGAAAGCACGGGGTGAGATTGTTTAGATTCCCGTTAAAAAATGAGGAATTGTGTTAGCGCTGGATTCTTAATTGCGGCACGGTATAATTAATGAACGGTAGCGTCAAATGCATAAAAATCTCGATTTTGCCGCCTGAGGTAAGAGCGGTTCAATCCAGTTTTGTCATAGACTCGCAGAAACTCTGGGGAGTTTTAGCACAAACGTATTATACGAGGGCGAGGGAGATATTATTTAGGGACTGTTGTTGCGTTTTCTATAACGATGGTTGGATTTTGTGCAGTGGATAACTATTTCAATAAAACTGATGGTAAAAAATTATTTTTTAGATTCCCAAAAGATCCTTTCAGGTATGAGTAAATATTATCTAGAATTAAAATTCCTACCTACTTGTTTTTTTTTTTAAAGAGATGAGATAAAAATTAGGCATGAAAATATTATTCATAAAATTGTGCACTCCATACATTCCTTAATCAATCATGTTCCCTTTTCAAACCATTTGGTTTTGTGCTAATCATAAAATGTAAGATTAAACTTATAGTTCCCATTCATAGCATAGGGGTGGAACCAATAAAAACGAAAATATTTTATATCTAAATAAACCAAAACAATGCCAATTACAAATGGAAAAACACCATCATTTCCCCAAATTTCAATTACGGGTGTTAAGGGAGTGGTGACCATAAAGGGGTCGTTTATTTTTGTAGAAGAGATTGTAGCTCACGTTATAAAACTATTATGGGCCTGAAAATATGTAGTTTACGTATCTAAGTCTAAGATTCCGGCCTATAAAGAACCGTTTTTTAATAGTGAAAAAATAGTAATATTAAGACACTTGTTTTAAAATACCATATTTTTCGCATGATCACTAAATTAGGAAACGACCCGCTTGCGTGGAGTGTCTTAACTTGCGACGCGACGTGCGAGTGCGCTAAATGTCTTTTAAAACGTGTATTTTATACTCTTTTTTTCTATTTTAGAGGTTTTTTAATGAAAACTATTAATCTAATCTCGATCAACAGTTGGGCGGCCATATTATCATTTTTGGCGTCTTTATTACTAGAAATCCCATTGAAATCTGTGTCGAAATTTTTGCTAGTGGGCCTTGATATTGCACAATTTTGTTAATATCCTAGCAACCAGTCAACAAAAGCCGTATCGAAAAGAAGTTCTTTTCGACACGCATTTGCGTATTAAAATGGAATCATTTTGAACGCAAAACAGAAATAGTATATTGTGCAACAAAAGCTGAAAATAAGACTTTTCACAGCAATGAGACAGTTTGGTGAAACGAGCCGTAGACGAGTGTCATAAAGTCTTTTCGGCACGTGTAGCACACTATAATTTCTCTACGACTGCTACATAAAGGGTCTGGGTGCCACACTGGGAGTGTGGTAGAAACTTACATGTTACCTATATGGGAAAATTTTTATTATTGATTTATCAGAAAATTTTATTCCTAGCGAAAGAAACTACGTGAGTAAGAGATTCTCGCTAAACTATAACTAGGGACACAATCCTAAAATGGGGTCACCGGTGTGGGGTCTCTATTTTCTATATATTTTGAAAAAGAGGCTCTGGGGGCGAACCCTAGAATGGAGCCTATGGCACGGGAGGACCATTTTTACAGATTTTGGAATGAAGACCCAGGGAGAAGCCCTAAAATTGGGCCCCAAGCATTAAAAGGGGGCCCTGGCATGAGAGTCCCATTTTCCACAGTTTTGCAAAAATGTGCTACTGGGCGGGTGAAGCCCTAAAATTGGGCCCCCTTTTTTTAGAGATCTGGGAATGGGATCTCTGAGGGCGAAGCTCTAAATCGGAGACGAAGCCCTTTAATCTAAATACCGGAATAACCGTGTGAAAAGTATACTTTGCATACGCCGTGTGCAAAGTATACTTTTCACACGATGTTTGAAATGTCCAGTTTTCAAGAGCAGTTGTTAGTGCTTTTTTGTCTATTTTCAGGGCAGTCGTAGAAAAAAGTTATTATACAAACTTTGCGTATATTATGTTTTGGGTTACTAAATACCTTAGAGTTATATTAGTTTGGGTTTGTACTAAATTTGTCTTTAATTTCGAAGAAATTAATATTTTTGTACTATAAGCTGCATTACACAAAACTTGTTATTAAATGCATTGTTTATTGTTTTATTATCATTTGAACTTTCACACATTCTTAAGAACCTGTCGTGAAGCATCTATAATTTAAATATTATTTGTAAATAAACTGCCGTTCATAACTTTCGAGCATTAAAAATTCGTGGTCCGATTTTAATAATCAATATCTTAACTAATAATTGATGGAATTAAATGCGGTTTTCGAAATAATAAAGCCCAATGCTTTACAAATCAGCTGACTTGTACTAAATACCTAAAAAGATCCATATTCAAATTATACAGGGTTATTCGCAATTGCCTCAGAAAATTCAAAATATTCATATCTCTCCCAAATATGCAGAAGTCATTTTTTTATCGGTTTGATGATAGGACAGTAGTCATTGGCTCCATACCTCGGGACGTTTTCGAGATTTTTCATTTATCGATAGCGTTTAAAAAATTGCTTAAATATCTTGAAAATCGGTATATTGGAAAGTTTGCCTTAATTTGAAGCTTCTTTTGTTTTTTTTAAATATTTAAATAACATCAGAACCATCTCATATTAAAGTAAATTATTTTTTTTTCTCAAAATTAGGCTATTATAATGTACAGGGTGTCCCAAATTCGAGCCTCATCACTGGGATCTCGGAAACTAGAAGAAATACGAGGTCGGTTAAATGGAGGCAAAGTTGCGCAGTTTGATGCTGATCAAAATGCTGCATTACAAGTTTAAAAATTCCGAATACTTCCGAAGATTTTTGGAAAAAAACCGAATATTCGCGATTTAATTTTAATTTTTTTATGACTCTATTTGAATAGATATAACAAAATAAATTTCACATTTTCATTGCTACTTTTTTTGTTCTTCAAGATGGTGTTATCAGATTTTCAAGCCGCCGTTTCGTCTTTGAGCTGCCATCATTAACTTTATTTTTTTAAATATGGCCCTGGATTTTTTATTACGGATTTGAAGAGCTCCTAAGGTCCTAAAACCAATGGTGTATCGCACTTATTCGAAAAATTCATATTAGTGACATTTTCCATAAGAATGCATGTGTTAGAGAGAGACAGAAAATAGTTTTTAACTGTCTGTTTACTTTTACCTTGTTAATGCGTAAAGAAATGTTTTTGTTTTTAATCCTATTAAAAATCTATTTTCTGTCTCTCTCTCTAACTCATGAATTCTTATGGAAAATGTCAATAATATGAATTTTTCGAATAAGTGCGATACATCATTGGTTTTGGGACCTTAGGAGCTCTTAAAATCCGTAATAAAAAATCCAGGGCCGTATTTAAAAAACAAAGTTGATGATGGCAGCTCGAAGACGAAACGTCGGCTTGAAAATCTCATAACATCATCTTGAAGAATAGAAAAAGAGGCAATAAAAATGCGAAATTTATTTTGTTATATCTATTCACATAGAGTCATTAAAAAATAAAAATTAAATCGGGAATATTCGGTTTTTTTCCAAAAATCTTCGGAAATATTCGGAATTTTTAAACTTGTAATCAGCATTAAACTGCGCAACTTTGCCTCCATTTAACCGACCTCGTATCTCTTCTAGTTTCCGAGATCCCAATGATGAGGCTCGAATTTGGGACACCCTGTACATTATAATAGCCTAATTTTGAGAAAAAAAATCATTAACTTTAATATGAGATGGCCCTGATGTTATTTAAATATTAAAAAAAAACAAAAGAAGCTTCAAATTAAGGCAAACTTTCCAATATACCGATTTTCAAGATATTTAAGCAATTTTTTAAACGCTATCGATAAATGAAAAATCTCGAAAACGTCTCGAGATATGGAGCCAATGACTACTGTGCTATCATCAAACCGATAAAAAAATTACTTCTGCATATTTGGGAGAGAGGTGAATATTTTGAATTTTGTGAGGCAATTGCGAATAACCCTGTATAATTTGAATATGGATCATTTTAGGTATATAGTACAAGCCAGCTGATTTTTTTATTATCAGATCATTTATTTGTTGAGAAATTGTTAGATGGCTCGTTGCCCTAATGACAATTTGAACTAGTCACTAGTCACAACTAGCTAAAAAGGGCATAGTTACATGGGTCGCAACTGTAGATTTTTATGTTCATTATAACAAGGAATATTCCCGCAGTTAGAACGATAATAGGACAATCTGTCCAAACATCTTATTATAGAAAGTTGGTTAAATATGGGATATTTTAGAAATCGTTATTATTTTTGCCAGATCGTATTTATTCAATATATAGAGTTTCAGTTATAAACAAAATACACAGGACAAAGTGCTCAGATTTTTAATTGGCTGTTTAATTTTTAGGAGCCACTGTTAATTTGGTTTTGACAGGGATTCGAATTTTAACTTTACTTAGCAGTACATTATTTAAACAAATACTAAAATTGTCAACGCCTATGATCCAATATAATCAAGTACCCAGTTTCCTTTATTTTGTAGTACGGTTATAACAATATTTAGTCTAATGAAGGGTTGGTAGCCAAGTTTTTTTCTAAGTTACACATAAAACGAAACACTAACAATTTTCTGACATATAAGCCTGTTCTATATATATTTTTTAAATGGAACACTCTGTAAATTTTTGGACTCTCTAGAGAAATCTAAACACATTTCCTGTATAACTATCTGTAGGTGTTTACGAAATATTGACAGTTGAAAGTCGGGCATTTTGACAGGCTTTAAAACCTAAACAGCGCAAGAGCAAAGAAACCGGTTCGCACATTCCTATTTTAGGTTTTCATGACCTATCGAATGACGGTAACTTTGAATTTAACCCGCGGATAAAATTAACTAGAACTTTTAAACCTCCGGTTAAATTGAAAGTTACTGTCGTTCGATAGCTTATAAAAACCTAAGATAGTAATATGCAAAGCGTTTTCTTTGATCTCGTGCGGTTTAGATTTTAAAGCCTGTCAAAATGTCAAAATGCCCGACTTTCAACTGTCAATATTTCGTAAACAGCTAAAGATAGGTATAGGATATTATACACGAAGTGTGTTTAGATTTCTCTAGAGAGTCCAAAAATGTAGTCATATACAGGGTGTTCCATTTAAAAAAAATATAGAGTAGGCTTATATTTTAGGAAATTGTTAGTATTTTGTTTTATGTTTAACTTAGAAAAAAACTTGGCTACCAACCCTACATTTTGTCTTTTTGTTTACTTTGATATCTTTAAAACCAAAAGTTACAGCGAATCAAAATGTTATCAAGGTAAATTGAACGCACGGTATATATTCGTAAAGTCAAGGCTAAACAATTGCTATAAGTATATTATAAACATAGAACTTGTTAGTCTTGATGTATTAGTGCAAAAGTTTTTTTTAGTGCCATGTTTACGGAATTTTGCAACAAACTGCCCTTTTCAAAACACTTTTTTATTCAATGGAAATTTTTTCTAAAGAACAAAGCATTTTCTGTAATATTTTTTTTCTACGCCCGTTATACAAACTGTACAATATTTCACTTTTATCTTAAATACAAAATGTCACTTTATAAAAAGTGAACGAAACAGGATCGTTAAATACTGGCCCATCAGCGTGTCGTTATATCACAATTTGTCACTACCGAAAAGTAGCTTTTCACCAGTTGACCACCCTAACAAATTGGTTCTTCCGATAAGTATGTTAATAAATGTATAAGTAATTTGCACCTAAAGTAGAAATTATCTTGATTTAGAATTAAGTTATAAGTATTTTAGTGTTAGGTTAAGTTAAGTTAATAATAATATCTAACATTTTTTATGTGCAATTATATTCTGCACAAAATGCAAAATTTGTTAAAGTTAATGATATACATTTTTTAAATGTCAGGCTTTTTTTATCGAAAATCTGTTTTTTTTTTGTCTTAGTTGTTCTGCTTTTGTGCAAAGATATCTGGTCACCCTAGTTCAAAGAAAAACTGACGGATCCAGCCTGAGACTAATTTGAATTTTCTTATGCACTTTCACATGCATAGTATGCATTTCATTTAAGATATAACAAAGATTACTTTAATTGGATTCAGCTGCAATAATTTACTTATCGTTTCAAAGCATATTATGCTTTTCTTTTAAATATATGGTTTTATTATAATACACTTAGATTTCGTTATTTCCGGGACTTAATACAAGCGATTAAGTTTATAATATTCACGACAAAATTGACAAATGAAAAATTATTTTGCCTTACTTCTCTTGTCACCTCGAAATAGGAGATTTCCTTGCTGCATGTTACATTAAAATATTTTATCTACAACCATGGAATAATAGGCGCATAATACTTATGATAGTAAGAGCTGTGCATAATAAAAACCAGTGCAATTATGATAAAACAACAAGTAAAATTATGAAGTCGTAATAGTTCTAGAGCCACAAATATATTCTAATAACCAAAATCGAGATAGCAGATTGTGATTTATATAATCAAAGACAATTCTTTGATATAATTCAGCTGTTGTTCTATCTTCATGGTATACATTATTGTTTAACTAGAAAATATTTATTGCACGTTATTATTGGCGGTTTGATTTTTATGGTAAATTTAAATGTTTGGTTATGTCAAAGACAATTTAATAATATTTTAATCATTCATTACTTAGTTTAGAGCATGCTGTTTTTGTTATCAAAATATATTAACTATTATTCATTTATAGGTGTTTTAATGTTTCTTAATTTGCTAATACCATTTGTAGAACATATGTTCTGTTTAGCATTAACATCGAAATAAGTTGAGTTATTGAAAATCATGCTCACAAGTTAGTATATCCATTATTTGTTAATCCGTTCTTGTGCTCGACCTAAGATCTCTTTTATTTAGGACACCTTTTATATAATATGACCAAATATCTAAATTATTTAAAATAAAATAACTGATTTCTAGAAGTAATGTTAAAAACCAGTAAACACGGTCACTATAATTATTTATTATCTTAAATGAAACGAAATGTATTAATGTTATGTTTCATTGGTTTCATCAAAGACAATTTACAGTAATTATTGTCTTTCGTTTCATTAATGCTGAATAGAAAATAGGCACAACGGCAACCTCAGCTGGCGATCTATGAACGATACCCAAAGCAGATTTCTATAATGGCGCCATCTGTGAATCAGTAGATGCAGAACGTGGCCGATATTTATCGTGGAGGCTCGCTTTTTGAAGCGAGCCTCCATTCGATGTTCCATTTTTAAAGCATTGCGTCGCCCGTCTAAACTGTGGATTGTCTTTGGCCGAACTAAAAAAAGTTAAGAATTTTTAGGACTTTCTCATCGCATTTCTCATATTTCCTGATCTCGTATGGAAGATAGAAGGGATATCTCAGTTTAAGGATCTGGGTGTTTTTTTGAAAATACTCATGTTAATCGAACAATTAAACTAGATTTCTTCAAACTGAAAATCTGAAATATTTCATTAAAAATATATTATATGATGTGTCGTATCAAAACTAGAAATGGAGAAAATGTAAAATCAATTAAATAAAGCTCACGCTGAATACAAAATTCACAGTGCTTCACAGAGATGCATTCGGGGAGACCTTGGAAATGCCAAAGCACAATGCAACGCTTACTAAATTTGAGATCTGAAAAACTCATAATTGTGTGGAAATATAATAGTTGATAGAAGTTTGGGTGAGGTCAGGTTAGATTACGTAAGTTTACCTTAACAAAATATACCAAATAAATGCATATTAGATACTTGAAGTTTTGTTGTTTTTTACAATTTATAACGTTATAAGCTTGGTTATAAGTGTGGCTGAAATACCAAAAGACTATTTGCATGCGATTCGTCTGACATTCCTCGATCTAACAATATGAGACACGACTAGTCTGTCGTGAGAAACTAAAAGTCACCCTCAACCACCCTTACCAGAATCTAATGTAAAAAATGACGCTTAGCAGATGACTTAAGTTTAGTTGACCAAAATATACCACATAAATGCATATTACTTCAAGTTTCCATCGTTTTTGCAATTTATAACATTAGTGGTTGTTGTAAAAGCTGCATTCGATTCGTCTCTCAATGCCCCACCTAACGCCTCGCCGTTAGTTTCACGTAGTATAATCAACCTATTTTAGTCATTTGAGTCGGTTCCAATATGTTATAATCAATTTTAATAGATTTGGTTAGAGGGCTAATCAATTCTCGGTTAGTTTCACTCAGTCTCAACTCTTTTTACTCGTTTGAGCCGGTTCCGTTACGTTATAATCAATTTTAATAGATTTGGTTAGTTTTGGTTAGCCGTCTAATCACTATCGGTTTGTTTCACTTAGTCCTAACTTATTTTACTTATTTGAGTTGGTTTCGATACGCTACAATTAATTTTAATAGATTTGGTTAGTTTCGGTTTACCGGTTAGCTTCCCTTAGTCTCAACTTGTTTTGGTCATTTGAGTCAGTTCCGATACGTTATAATTAAGTTTACTAAATTTGGTTAGTTTTGGCTAGTCGTTTAATCAACTTCCGGTTAGTTTCACTTAGTCCCAACTTATTTTAGTCATTTAAGCCGGTTCCGAAACGTTATAATCAATTTTAATAGATTTGGTTAGTTTTGGTTAGTCGCCTAATCAACTTGCGGTTAGTTTCACTTAGTCTCAAATTATTTTAGTCATATGAGTCGGTTCCGATACGTTATAATCAAGTTTAATAAACTTGGTTTCTTTTGGTTAGTCGTCTAATCAACTTCCGGTTAGTTTCACTTAGTCTCAAGTTATTTTAATTATTTGAGCCGGTTCCGATATACTATAATCAATTTTAATATATTTGTTTAGATTTGGTTAATCGCTCAATCACCTTCGGCTAGTTTCACTTAGTGTCAACTTATTTTAGTCATCCGAACCGGTTTCGACGCGTTATAATTAATTCCAATAGATTTAGTTAACTTTGGTTAGTCGTCCAATCAAGCTTCGGATAGTTTCACTCAATATCAACTTACTTTATTCATTTGAACCGTTTCCGATACGTTATAAACAATTTTATGGATTGGGTTAGTTTTGGTTAGTCGTCAATTCAAATTTCGGTTAGTTTCACTTAATATCAACTTTCGGTTAGTTTCATTTAGTTTATTTATTTGAGCTGGTTCTGATACGTTATAATCAATTTTAATAGATTTGATTAGTTTTCGGTTAGTTTCACTTAGTCTCAACTTATTTTAGTCATTTTAGTCGGTTCCGACATGTTATAATTAAGTTTAATACATTTTATTAGATTTGGTTCGTCCTCTAATCAACTTCCGGTTAGTTTCACTTAGTCTCTACTTATATTAGTCATTTCAGTCGGTTTCGATACGTTATAATCAATTTTAATAGATTTGGTTAGTTTGGGTTAGCCGTCTAATCAACTTTTGGTTACTTTCACTTAGTCTCAACTTATTTCATTTATTTGAGCTGATTCTGATATGTTATAATCAATTTTAATAGATTTGGTTAATTTTGGTTAGTCGTCTAATCAACTTGCGGTTAGTTTCCCCTTCCTAGATCTGCGGTTAGTCTCACTTGATTATTTTAGTATTTGAACCGGTTCCGATACGCTATAATCAAGTTTAATAAATTTGGTAAGTATTGGGTAATCGTGTAATCAACTTTCGGTTAGTTTCACTTAGTCTCAATTTATTTTAGTTATTTGAACTGGTTCCGATACGTTCTAATCAATTTTAATAGATTTGGTTAGTTTTGGTTAGTCGTCCAATCAACTTTCGGTTATTTGCACTTAGTCTCAATTTATTTTACTTATTTGAGCGGGTTCTGATACGTTATAATCAGTTATGCATAAACCGTGTCGTGACGTTCACTAAAATTTTCCGTGTTGTAATGCGACCTTGGAAACTCACTGTCAAGAAACCAAAGTATTCATCTGAACCGGCTCCAATACGTTATAGTCAAATATAACGTTCCTGGTTAGTTTTCGTTAGTCACCAAAATTCGGTTCGTCTTGGTTAGTTTTAACTTACTTTAATTTGTGTAGCCTATTTCGATACATTTTAGCCTGTTTTGGTGCTTTTGGTTACTTTTGATTAGTTTTGGTTAGTTATTTAATTAACTTTCCGATATGTTATAACCAATTTTAACGTTTTTGGTTAATTTTGGTTGGTCGCCAAAATTCAGTTATTTGAGTTACTTTTAACTTACTATAATATTTTAAATCTGTTTCGATACGTTTTAGACATATTTGGTGCTTTTGGTTAGTTTAGATTAAATTGAGTTAGATAGTCGTCGTGGGTAGTCGTTCAATCAATATTTTGTTAATTTCAGTTGCTTTTAATTGTAGTCATTTCAATCGGCGCCGCTACGTTATAATCGAATGTAATGTTCTTGGGTAGTTTTGGTAGGTCGCCAAAATTAGGTTCGTTTTGGTTAGTTTTAATTTAATTTAATATTTTTAATCTATTCCGATACGTTTTAGCCTTTTCTGGAGCATTTGGTTACGTTCGGTTAGTCGTTGAATCAACTTTCGGTTAGTTTTAGTTAGTTTCAATTTATTTTAGTAATTTGAACCGGATTCGATAGGCTATAACCAATTTTAATTGTTATGGTTAGTTTTCGTTATTCGCCAAATTTCGGTTAATATGAGTTAGTTTTAACTTACTTTTATTTTTTTAATGTGTTCCGATTCATTTTAACCCTTTTTGTGCTTTTGGTTACTTTTAGTTAGTTTGGGTTAGTCGTTCAATCAACTTTCGGTTAGTTTCAGTTAGCTTTAAATTTATTTTTGTCATTTGAACCTATTCCGTCCTTAGGAACAGACTAACACGATTTCTCACGTATATTACGTGATGTGCCAAATGTAGCATGCACTTTTTCGTGATTTGATACCCCATAATAGGAAAACAATAGTATATTATATACCTAGGTTGAGAAGTAAGCCATTATTTACCGAGCACTTTTATATCCTGAGGCGCGTGGCGCCGAAGGATATAATGTGCGAGGTTAATAATGGCCTTCTCAACCGAGGTATATATAGAATTTTTTTTACTACTAACACTGATATATTACCATATTTGATTCGATTTGATTTTTATATTAGCCATTTTCTACTTATTTTTCAAATAAACTGCTTGTCAAAAAAAAAGACGCACCTAGTTTTTTGGACAATATTTGAAAGCTCGTTACTGGAAACCTACTGAACCGATTTTAAAAAACTTTGGAAATTCTGAATAGTTGATTCTTTGGTTCTTATGTCTAATTTTTGGAATAAGATAATTAGCACCTAACATATACTACAGGGTGTTAAAGAAAGAGATGTTCTTTTTACAAAACTGCAAGTTATCCCCATTTATGGGGTAGTTGAGATTGATAGTCGTAATACCTCTCTTTACTTACAGTTAGGTAATACCTCGGGACGTTTTTGAGATTTTGTGGATATCTTGGCTAACTACGATTATATGGCAATTTTTCGAAAATCGTCGATATTTTGCAGTTTAGTCACAATAATGAGCAAACTACGGAAGGTATCGACGAATTGTGAACACGGCGTCTTCCGGTAGATCATATGCTACCAGTTTATGTACGTCACGTGATCCAGTAAACCAGAAAGTTCAAATTATGGGATATGTTTTACACAAAATAATTTTTTTTTGAAAATTCAAAATAGAAATTCAAACCAAAGAAAATTATACTTGTAAACTTAAAATGCGACCTTAATACCATGGATTATTAAGAATGGGGTATTTTCTCGAAATGGTTTTTGTTTTTTGGTGATAAATAAGTGATAAGTTGTCAAAATATGGTAAAATAAGGATATTACTTCGTGTAACGTTACCATAAATATGCAAACGAGTTTTTGTCTCTTACAACCGTTCAAATTACACTCGAAATTACCTTCGAATATACAGGGTGATTGAAAAAGTAAAATGGTAATAAAATAATTCATTTTTTAACAGAGGATCCTATTTAAGTACCCACCCATAATTTCAATTCTTAGGTATTCTAGGGACCATTTAGTAATATTCGTGCAATATTTTGTGTAAAACATATCCCTTAATCTGAACTTTCTGGTTTTATGGATCACGTAACGTACATAAACTGGTAGCATATGACCTACCGTAAGACGTCGTGTTCACAATTCATGGATACCTCCGTAGTTTGTTCATTATTGGGACTAAACTGGAAAATAACGACAATTTTCGAAAAATTACCATATAATCGTAGTTAGCCAAGATATCCACAAAATCTCAAATACGTCCCGAGGTATTACCTAACTGTAAGTAAAGAGAGGTATTACGACTATCAATCTCAACTACCCCATAAATGGGGATAACTTGAAATTTTGTAAAAAAAACATCTCTTTCTTTAATACCCTGTAGTATATGTTAGGTGCAAAATATCTTATTACAAAAATTAGACGTAAGAGCCAAAGAATCAACTATTCAGAATTTCCAAAGTTTTTTAAAATCGGTTGAGTAGGTTTCCAATAACGAGCTTTATATTGTCCAAAAAACTAGGTGCGTCGTTTTTTTTGACGAGCAGTTTAGTTCGAAATATCAGGTGGCCTGGAAGTTCAGTTGTCTAACTGACAGATATCGTAACATAATCTCCTGACAGCTCCATATATACAAAGTACCTTCTTTCCATCTAAATTTTGACAAAATCGCATTATTAATAAGAATATTATGGGGAGTCATGAAAAGTGAGTCATACTGTATATAATTTTTTTACTAATAGCACTGATACAATCCTTATCATTATTTGAATTGATTAGATTTTGAAATTAATCATTTCCTACTCATTTTTCAAATAATCCGAAATGACAACTAGTTGTCAAACTAACAAGTTTGACATTTTGACATTTTCCGTTTCCGTTTCATTATTGACCTAGGTTTTGTTTAATATTATTATTTACCTAGGGTGAGAAATGTTACTTCTCATTTGAGGAATGGAGTCAAAAATGGTGATTGATCATGTTAGTAGTAAAAAAAAACAGTTCCAATTTTAAAACATTATCATTTCTAAAGTGTCTTCTTGTACGATTTTTTACGTAGTTATCGATATTTCTATAAAAAACAATTTTTTCAGGGAAAAATTAAAAACTTTTTTAACCTACAAATCGATGTTTTACGCTTTCCCTCAAAACTTAATTTTTTTCAACATTTTTGAAACAGGGAGATTTATAGTGAACTTTTCTCCTAGAAATTCTTTATCAAATTTTATCTCGGTTTTCGAGGCTCTTCGGCGCTAGAACGCCCTAAATGTTACCGCCTTTTTAAAATATACGCGTCCAAAATATACTCACCAATTTCAATAGGGTTCGGAAGATCGTCAAAGGGAACGTGTCCAGAAAATTTTCTCAAAATCTACAATTTTTTTCGACATTTATCGTGGATTAAAGCAAAATTTTGAAATAACGCACATAGGTATAGCTTAATAACCATTGATTTGTATAGGAGTGGATAAGCAATAGCCGCCTGTCGCACTACTCAAAAGTGGCAACCTATGGGCGAAAAAACAGGTTTCTGCGCATGACAAAATCCACGCAAAATGGAAAAACGTAAACAAAGAAGATACCGTTTTGTCATGCGCACTAAAACACTTGCCGTCACAGCAGGCGCCGGTCAGGATCGAACTTGGTTTTTGTCTTTGACGTGTTTTCGTTTTGACGGCGCGGCGTTTTGAGTTAATAATTCGAGTTTTTACTTTTTTCTTACTTGCTTTGGACCTAGTGGTAGTTGCTTAATTAGTTTTAGTTTAGTGGTTCACGTTGGTGGTTTGTGCGTACCCTATTTTGATTTTCGTTTAAATTGAACAATACGCACATAAGCAATGGGCGATGCTACCAAAATAGAATCCCGAAAGTGTATGGTTGTGTTTTGTAGTAGTAGAGGCAAAATACCCGGGATTTTCTATTTCAAGTAAGTCTAATTATTATAAGTATTACTTATTTATACCTTATTGTTTGTTCCACTATGCTAACTGGGGCTCATTTCACAATCGGCAAGACTGCTCTACTCTCTACCGAATATTTGGTGAAATAATCACTTGCGAAGTCCGGGCCTGCCTATTTACCTTCACGGTGCAACAGCTAGCTGCTACTAATTTTCTAATGCGCAAGTCCAAATTGAAACATTTCGCGGCCGTAAATTTGCCATGTTTGGTCTATTTATTGCTTATCCACTCCTATACAAATCAATGGTAATAACTCGGAAACGAATAATGGTATTGCCAAAAGCATATGACCATCGACAACCTCCAAGTGTACCAAATCCCAAATTTACTATTGCAGCCGTTTTTGAGAAAAATGCTAAATATTTAAAATAGCCAAGCCTGACGCGTGATGGCTCAGTCTCGTTCACTTTCCAAGAATATGTGTGCTGAATGAGCCAAGAGAAGTACTCACATCAAATCTTGTTCGTTTTTGCTAGCCAATTGAATTGGATAGCTGTACACCAACAGCACCAAAATTTTGATGAAGATGTGGAATATTGGATTGGGCCCTGGCAGATCATTTACTTATATAAAATAATTATCACACGTTTTACGAATAATAGTTTATGTTCTAGATTTTTATCAATAAGATTGATCATTTGATACGTACTTTAAGATTGCTGACTCAGTCAACTTTTCGAATCTCAACTGGAGATGATATTTTTGATAATGCCCATTTGGACAACGCCACTGCATAAATCAGAAAAAAAAACGACTTCGCAAAAAGTCTCACTTAGTATTGCCATGCAAGCACTGAACTTGCTAAAAGATCATAATCTTTTGTTCGAATGGACAAGATTGTAGCTGACAAGCAGACCGACTACCATTTTTCATATGTGTTAACAGATGGATGGCAGTCAGCACGCTAATTATAGATGGTGACCTAACAATCAAGATAATTTGATTGACTGTGCTGTACCTGTCTTTAAATTTACATAAATATCGGTTCATATCAGAAAAATATGGGTAAATCTTATTGCAATATAACGAAAAAGCAAATGATCATGAGGATATGACTATTTATAGTTCTACATATACAAAAATGTAAGCAGACGACTCTCATCTCGCATTGGCGTTACTTTCCAGGACAATCTTATAAATCATTTTGATCGATGGACATGATACATTAATTAGGGGACTAATGCTGACTTTTATAATGCTTTTTTTGTCACCCCCATTAAACTTATCCGATAAATCTTGGTTTATTTGGCCTGAAATTTAATAAAAAGAATCAAGAAGATATATCATCCAATCTGTCTCTGTTGGTCACTTTCAAACTTTGCTTTCGCGTTATAGATCACTTGTTGGACAACTTTTATAACCTGTTTCCTTCTCCTACCATCGAATCTCGTAGACTTACTTAAAAGTATTTCAAAGCCCTTTCTCTATATATCGGATGACGCATCGCCTTAAGAGGGTAAGCAGTTTCGAAAGTTTTCGTTAAGTTACTTTTGTCGCAATTTTCCGGATATCGCTCTCGGGACTTTGTGTAAAACGGCGTAGAATCGGGACGCTGCCGTTCGTTGCAATGGCGATTCCGATATGACTGGAAAGACTTTAATTTCAAAATTTAAGTGTTGCTTCTATAGCCCAGACATATTAGGCTTTGACCCTGACAAAAATAATGTAAATCTGAAATTTGGAATAGATATTGTATTTAGTGTACTGAACAACATACCAAAAGTCCTAAGCCGTCCTATGCCGGCTTCATGATATACATGATATACATATATATGATATACATGATACATGATATTATTATATATATCGTGTTCTGCCGTCAATATATAACGTGATAGATTTATATATCTTACTATTCATGTATTTTATCTCAGTAATAATAATAATAATAATAATAATAATAATAATAATAATAATTAATAATCTTGGTTTCAACAGAAATTTATTTAGTGTTTGAAAATAGCTCAAAACAGCAAAAGCAAAATAAAAAAAAATATCTGCATGCAATATATTTTTATTTTAGAATAAAACATGATAACTTAGTGTCAACAAAATGAGTAGAGCCGGAACCTAAAACAAATTTAATCTTGTTTTATTTCTTTCGTTTAAATATAACATGTTAACATTGGAAATGTTTTTGTTTTCCTATTATGGGGTATCAAATCACGAAAAAGTGCATGCTACATTTGGCACATCACGTAATATACATGAGAGATCGTGTTAGTCTGTTTCTGAGGACGGAATCGGCTTAAATGACAAAAATAAATAAAAGCTAACTGAAACTAACCTAAAGTTCATTGAACGACTAACCCAAACTAACTAAAAGTAACCAAAAGCACAAAAAGGGTTAACATGAATCGGAACAAATTTAAAAAATAAAAGTAAGTTAAAACTAACTCAAAATAACCGAAATTTGGCGAATAACCAAAACTAACCATAAAAGTAAAATTGGTTATAACCTATCGGATCCGGTTCAAATTACTAAAATAAATTGGAACAAACTAAAACTAACCGAAAGTTGATTCAACGACTAACCGAAAGTAACCAAAAGCTTAAAAAAATGCTAAAACGTATCGGGACAGATTAAAAATATTAAAGTAAGTTAAAACTAACCAAAACGAACCGAATTTTGGCGACTAACCAAAACTACCCAAAAACATTAAATTCGATTATAATGTATCGGCGGCGCCGATTGAAATGACTAACATTAAAACTAACTGAAATTAACTGAACGACTACCCACGACGACGATCTAACCCAACCTAACCCAATCTAACCTAAACTAACCAAAAGCACCAAATATGGCTAAAACGTATCGAAACAGGTTAAAAATATTATAGTAAGTTAAAAATAATTCAAATTAACAGGATTTTGGCGACAAACCAAAACTAACCAAAAACATTAAAATTGGTTATAACATATCAGAAAGTTGATTGAATGACTAACCAAAACTAATCAAAAGTAACCAAAAGCACCAAAACGGGCTGAAATGTATCGAAATAGGTTACACAAATTAAAGTAAGTTAAAACTAACCGAAACGAATCGAATTTTGGCGATTAACGAAAACTAACCAGAAACGTTATATTTGACTATAACGTATCGGAGCCGGTTCAGATGAATACTGTGGTTTCTTGACAGTGAGTTTCCAAGGTCGCATCACGACACGGAAAATTTTAGTAAACGTCACGACACGGTTTATGCATAACTGATTATAACGTATCAGAACCCGCTCAAATAAGTAAAATAAATTGAGTTTAAGTGCAAATAACCGAAAGTTGGTGAGACGACTAACCAAAACTAAACAAATCTATTAAAACTCATTATAACGTAACGGAACCGGCTCAAGTAAGTAAAATAACTTGATACAAGGTGAAACTAACTGGAAGTTGATTAGACAACTAACCAAAACTAACCAAATTTAATAAACTTAATTATAACGTATCGGAACCGACTCAAATGGCTAAAATAGGTTGAGTCTAAATGAAACTAACCACAGATCTGTGAAGGGGAAACTAACCGCAAGTTGATTATACGATTAACCAAAATTAACCAAATCTATTAAAACTGATTATAACGTATCAGAACCAGCTCGAATAAGTAAAATAAGTTGAAACTAAGTGAAACTAACCGAAAGTTGATTAGACGAGTAACCAGAACTAGCCAATCTATTAAAATTGATTATAACGTATCGGAACCGTCTCCAAGAACTAAAATAAGTGAAACTAACCGAAAGTTGTTTAGACGACTAACCAAAACTAACCAAATCTATTAAAACTGATTATAACGTATCAGAGCCGGCTCAAATAAGTAAAGTAAGTTGAGATCAAGTGAAACTAACTGGAAGTTGATTCGACGATTATCCAATACTAACCAAATTTATTAAAATTGATTATAACGTATCGCAACTGACTCAAATGACTAAAATAAGTTGAGACTAAGTGAAACTACCCGAAAGTTGATTTGACGATTAACCAAGACTAACCAAATTTATTAAAATTGATTTTAACATATCGTACCGGTTCAAATGACTAAAATAAATTGATATTAAGTGAATCTAACCGAAAGTTGATTAACCGACTAACCAAAACTAACAAAATCTATTAATATTGATTATAACGTATCGGAACCAGCTCAAATAAGTAAAATAAGTTGAGACTAAGTGAAACTAACCGAGAATTTATTCGACGATTAACCAAGAATAACTAAATCTATTAAAATTTATTATAACGTATCGTAACGGGCTTAAATGACTAAAATAAGTAAAACTAACCGAAATTTGAGATGGCGACTGACCAAAACTAACCCAATCTTTTAAAATTGTTTATAACGTATCGGAAATGGTTCAAATGACTAAAGTGGGTAGATTAAGTGAAACTAATCGAAACTTGATTGGACGTCTAACCAAAATTAACCAAATCTATTAAAAATAATTATAACGCGTCGGAACCGGTTCAGATGTCTAAAATAAATTAACACTAAGTGAAACTAACCGAAAGGTGACTGGACGATTAACCAAATCTAAACAAATATATAGAAATTGTTCATACTGTATCAGAACCGGCTTAAATAAGTAAAATAAGTTGATGCTAAGTGAAACTAACCGAAAGTTGATTGGACGACTAATCAAATCTATTGATATTGGTTACAAAATATCGGAACCGGCTCAAATAAGTAAAATAACTTGAGACTAAGTGAAACTAACCGAAAGTTGATTAGACGACTATCCAAAACTAACCACTTAATTATAACGCATCGGAACCGACTGAAATGACTAAAATAAGTTGAGACTAAGTGAAGCTAACCGAAAGTCGGTTAGACGATAAACCAAAACTAACCAAATCCATTAAAATTGATTGTAAGGTATCAGAACCAGCTCAAATAAGTAAAATAAATTGGGACGAGGTGAAACTAACCGATAGTTGATTAGACGGCTAACCAAAATTAACCAAATCTATTAAAATTGATTATAACGTATCGGAACCGACTCAAATAA
>MU182787.1:0-26944 GCA_016904865.1 Pissodes strobi | reverse complement strand
AAAAGCTGACGCTGTTTATATAGTCAGGCGAGCGGACGATTTCATTCCTACTTAATGAACCCATATGGTTGTATAAAGGTTATAATAGACTTAATCCAGCAAATGGGGAGGGTTTTATATGATTTAATTATCGATTAAATTCAGCCCGTTCAAGGCTTTCATTAAAACACAAAGCCTAGCCTTATCAATGGTGTTTTCCATGTCGCAAGTACTTACCCAAGTCACATCAACACGAAATTAATTTAGATATAAAATTACTCCGCGTCGGTAACGGCCCCTTAATGGGTTTTATTAATGTAAAAATAACAGTAATTAATGATGTAACGCGGAGCAAAATGGTTTCTATTTCCATCTGTTAGTTCTTGGCGTATTCCGCGTTCGCTTAAAATAGGTAGATATTATCCATATTTTTCGCTCCGGTGTAATACATTTTGTTTAGGTTAGGATTTAAGTCGGTAAAAACTTGTGCGGAACAGAAATGGGGAGAGCGCAAATGAACCCATTTGTATTCCGAACACAAAGAACGTTTAGTTTCTTTGTCGTTTTACTCCGACATTTGCACCATACGACAATAATTACAGTATCGCTCTCAAAATAGTTACAGGTACCTAATATTTTACTGGATTAATGATCCAAGTAAGTAGGTAATTTCGAGTACTTCATGTTATGTTTGAAGTACATGAAATAAAAATTTAGAAAACCTAAATCTCGCCAATCATTTCAAAATTTTTACAGTTGAAATCTCGACAATAGCAAAATCCCGATTGTCAGAATAGTAACAATGTCCTCATTGATAGAAAACTTAATTATGTGAAAATTCTGACAATCGAAATGTCGACTGAATCAAAATCCTGAGAGGCAAAAATCCAGATGATATCAAAATCTCAGTTGTATTAGACTCTCGAAAATAACAAAAAATAATTACCTAGTTGTATAAACTTTTCAGCATAATCACCGACAATCCAAATCTCAAATGCATCAACTGACAATTCAAACCCGGACAATAAATATCATGACAAATCAATATCCCGACATTTGATCTCATCAATAACGTAAACTAGAAACTTAATAATTAAAATCACGATAATCCAATTCTGAAGAAACCAAAATCTCAGGATATCCAAATTTCTAGACCAAGTTAATCTTACTGTATTAGAGCCAACAAAATAATACTATATGAAAATTGTGACAAAATCTTGACCACATCAAAGTTCTGGCAATCCAAGTACCGACAATCATAAACTGCCTGTTTCTGAATATCGACCAGTAAAATTTCGATCATATCAGACTTTTGTATCAAAAAGCTGTATATCAAAGTTCCAATAATCAAAACCTCGAAAAATGAAAATCCCCAAAAAATAGATTAACCCTATCACTAAAGGTAAATACTTCAAAATCTGCTTATCAAAATATTGGGTTATACATCAAAATCCCGACAAACCAAATATCATAATCTGTAACCTGCCTTATGCGTTGGGGGCTAATTATGTAACACGATATGCCAGGTTCACTCATCGGTTTTAGTTTTATATAAAGGCGCGGGTCTATGTGTTGTCAGTTAGGTGAAAGCGCCACTAATTTTTTTTACCAGGAATTTATCAATGATGACCTTTGAAATTATCGAGGTAAAATTTAGAAAAATACCCTATATAAAAAAGATGAAAAAGCTGAAGATAAGATATACGAATTAGTTCACTAGATTCTAGCTTACTAAGATAAACATCAAAATATCAACTAAATTATTTATTTAAATATGCAAAACTTATATCAATACTTTGATTAATTAAGTTAAGTTTTTGGTATCGCTCATAAACTAATGAGAAGAGTTGCACTCGTCTAGATTATCACACTATTAAATTAAATTAAAGTAAATTTCTAAGTTTTTATCTTGGTCCTATAGTCTTATTGTACGTGTGTGTCCTATATCCTAATTCCTGCCTGGAAATAGTTTTAACTAAACCTCGAATTCTAGAGATCCTGACTAATCGCAGTTAGTCATAAAGTATCAAAAATGAGACATTTTTATTAAGCAAGCCAATCTAAATTAATCCCATGGCAGCGATAATATCAATATATCAATAAGCAGTTAACAGAGATCTATTAAATCAATGAATTACTCTATAAAGTAAGTATATATAGGCATAGCCGGCAAGTGCGTACGCGGAACACGAACTGAGCTCAGTTCTATGTCAGTGTTAAGGCGAAAAATTAAAGTTGCAAATAGCAGTTTTGCGAAGCAAATTACAGTAAAAACTTGTTTTTATAGTAGATAAATGTAATACGCAAGTAAATCAGATAAACCCGAAAGCGTCAGCAAGATTAAAGTAATACTAGATAGGTCATAAGGAAAGTCAACATTAAATAACCGACAAAGATAATAAATGACTTAAAGCCATCAAATGATAATTTCAATAACTCAATAATCTTAAACAGTAGGCATGATATCGATAAGAGACAACCTACAGTCGTTTACCAGCAAATTTATTAATCAAAATGAAATACAACGATAATATATACGAGTACGATAAGAAAGTATAGATCCCACTTGTATCTTGTAGATTTTCAGGCACTGGCATTTTCTGAGAAGCTACGTCTCCACCATGTGGTAGTATTACCTTGACGGCTTTAGCCCCAAAAGGTGGAAATTCTATACCACATAAGGACCCTAGTTAAATGATAAACAATTTTCACCATCTAAAATAGAAGCACTCGTGCGAAAAGGACCTTTATAGAAAAGAGTCACCACAGTGCTCATCACACATCGGTTATACGCGATATGGCCGATAATTTTAGAAAACACAAACTCTCGCTCATTTGCCAAATGATGCAATGACACAATCAGGTGGCATTTAGACTTGATGGTCAAAAATAACAACGATAATTTTAGATACTGAATAACTGCCTTGCGTCCAGGCAGCGATTTTCCCCTTCTACTGGCAGGCCAGTAGAAGGGGAAAATCGCACTAATGGATTTTGTGACGCTCACAGCGTTACCAATCTCGACTGTATCAGAATTTCGATAATAAAAAACTCAGCAAAGCTATAGTCCGATAAATCAAAATGCGAAAAATATTTCATTCTCGAGATAGAAGAAGCTCGAGACAACTTTGTTAGTTTCAGTTAACTCTGATTAGTTTGAGAGTTTTGTTTAGCTTGATCACTTTCAAGTAGGTTTGGATAATTATTATTGAACGGTATATTTAATCTGAAAAAATTGCAGTTTTGTGATTCGGTATTTTAATTTTGTCACCATTGTATTAGAAATCAAAATCTTCATTATGTAAAACATATCGAATTGACGGATGTGTCAAAAGTCAGATTGGAATCAAATATCGACAATAATTCCATACCCCTTCATAAAAAATTGTATCCATAACGTAATGCCGCATCAAATTCCGCATTAATAAAATCTTGACAATTATAATCTCGTTGATGATGATAGTCTGAATTCCAAGAATAAAAATCTCTAGAAACTAAAATTTCGACAAATCATAATCCCGACTGTAATAATAAACCATAATCATGACTATATCAAAATTTAGCAACTTTAGCAGCCCTATTACCCTTGGCAACTAAAATTCCAAATCCAAGCCTCTTCAATCAAAATCTCGAATATTATATAATCAAAGATAGTTAGTATGCACTATACTCAAATAACCTAGGTTGGTTGCAGTTAATCCGGATTAACGTGGATTAGTTTGGATTAGCTTTGACGCTTTAGTTTGTTTTGATTAGATTTGATTAGTTTTGATTACATTTGATCAAAATTGGTTAGCTGTGGTATTTAGGGTTTGTTTGGCTTAAAAGCTTATATTCTCTCTTTGGGCTTCAGAGTTTAAATATTGTTACGATTTTAATGTTGTTCGTATTTTTGTCAAAAAATTATTTGAAGAGATTTTCATATTACAAATATTGTAATATTGTCAGGAATTTGACTAGTCGAGATTTGGAAGGTTGATAGAGTCGGTATTTTGTTTACCGGCAATTTGTTAGAAGTGATTTCGATATTTGGTAATTTTTAATAATAATATTTAGAGAAAATACTATATGAATTCTGCTAAATTATGTAGGCGCTGAATTATTTTACGATTTTTAAACTGCTAATATTTAAATAAAAAGTAAAAGCTTTCATTCGTTAGATAAAAAACGAACGAGATTTTTATAGATTTTATGCACACAATAATTTTATTTTGAGCTCTTTTCTTGAGCTTTATCTTACTGTTGTTTCTGCGTTTTGTACTTTTATTTATTATGATATTGCTGTAGTGATATAATATTAATCTTGACCGAACCCTCCTTAATACATTTTAAACGCTACTTAAGGATCGAGAAATAACTTTATCAGTAAGATACATATTCACATTAGTAAGTTACAATCTTACGACATTGCTTTGCATATAATTACCAACGATAAAATGTAGATTAAATTCGCTACTTATATAAGCTCCCAAATTGAAGGAAAGTTCAAATTCAAGTATGTTTTCCTTATGCCAAGTAGACGATTATATACAAATTTATTCGAGAGAGTGAAAGCAACATGTGTGCATTCTTAAGCACGATAACCAGAATTATACATTTTTACTAGTAAATGCACCTTTTGTAATAGATTAATAATATTTCACAAATAAAAATAGGTGAGTTTGTTTGCGACGGTCTTTATTATATTCTCTTTTTTTCTAATTACTTCACCTCAGGTTAGGAAAAACTGAGAGTGAACAAAGTTAAAAGAAAAAGACTTGACCTTAAATATTAGGGCTTAGGCTTCGCAACAAAAAATAAATATAATAAAATCAAAAACAATTTTATTACTCTTCAAATAATTCAAATCAATTATATTTAGAACTTACTTTCCTTTTAGAGAACTAATAAGTGGACGTGATTGAACCTCTGCAAAGAAGATTGGGACAAAAACACACGAGGCGAGGCACTAAACAAATAATGCACTTATAATCCAATCAATTATATTTACAACTTACTTTTCCTTTGGAAAACTAATACTAAAGATAACAAATGAAACAAATAAAAACACATTTTTTTTATTACCATAAAATGGCAGGTCCGTTACAGCAAAAAAATGTACTTCAAGTTAATCAAACAAAATGATAGAAAATTAATCAAGTCGTATTACCTGAATGGTGAATACTTTACTTGATATTAATACCATTTAATAACTTACTATACTTGAAGCAATTCCTGAGGTTATAATTATTGGAATTAATTATATATAACTAACTCAGTTTACCGCGAAGTATAGTAAAAAACACTTGCAAATAAAAGTAACGTTAAAAAATCGACTAATCAATTAAAGCTAAAGCAAGTTTCAGTTAATTGTTATGCAAACCAAAATACAGAGACGATATGTACGAAGAAATATCTGTTATGAGACAAGTATTACAGTCCATATGTAAGTAGGTACTGATATTAACCCGTTATGAAAATTTTTATAGTAAATAAGGATGGTCACTAAACAATTAGTGAGTAAAGATCATGATCATGTTGGGCTTATACTACCGAGTCCACTAGGACGCAATACTAATAACCTAAGAAACAAAAGTGAGACTCAAATTAGTACGACTTAAAGCATTATTAAATAAGTTACTCATGGTAATGCAAAAGAAAACTTTAAACTTGTTTTAAGTTGAACGAGAGGACTCAAGTATTAAGGATCAATTAAAATGAAAACAAAGGCAAATAAATTGTCTGAGAGTTTGGTCTGAGAATATATCTTACTCCTTTGTCTGGCGCACTACATCCCTGTGGAACGCACTTCTAGGACATCTGCTTCTCCCTAATTGCAACCTTCACCTGTTGAAGAACCATGTCAATCAACATCTTCGAACACACACCGCTCGTCGAGCGTGTGTGTGTATGCTACTGCCATAAAAAAACTTAAGTACGTTTGCAAAAAAAAAATAAGAAAAAATAAGAATCAATAATAGAAATAAACTAGCCAGTAATTAAATATTAGGTATAAAATCTAAAATCTATCAGGGTTTGATCGGTTGCTCTGATTTATAGGAACACGTAGATAGCTCGTACGGGCAATTCACAGAACTGAATGTACGATTAACAGTCACAAATAATACTCTTCGGTCATAGAAGATACAAGCGAAGGTAAGACTCTTCACGTAGTAAACCAAATAAATTTCTTGAGTCGTGGAAGTGAAGTGCAGGTAAAACTCTGTAAAACATCAACCTATCTACTTAAAATGCAAAACAAGAAACATTTAGAGGCACGGGAAAATAAAATAAAATACCGAAAATCTGCTGACGATGAAAACAGTTAGTTGACTCAAAAAGTGAACGAGATAGAACCTCTGCAAATGAAATTGGGACAAAAATACACGAGGCCAGGCACCAAACAAATAATGTACTTAACGGTAAGATAATCACATCCTTTCCGCGACACCTCAATGCCTTTCAGTATGACTGAGTTTCAAAAAGTTGCGCATTTGTTTTCTACCTGATCAAGATTGTGATTGTGATTCTAGTGTCGCCCCTTCGGAGAACGGATAGCTTTCCTGCAAGGCAATCCGCAAGAGCACCTCTCTTCCGGCGCTTAATTAGAGGCAGGACGACCCTCCTGCATAATTTAAACGTAGTTCCAGTATGAGGGGACTATTTGGTAGGAACCTCTAGTAAGACCGGGCTATGCTCCTGGTGATTCCCGACTTTTGCACAAATATAAGCTAATGCACTGCACGACTGAGTTCTTATGCAACGAGGCTTCGCGCACTGCACGTATAGCCACTTTCTGTCAAATACTCCAAATCCCCGCAGGAAGGATATACTCCCAACCGCCCTCAGGCCATGCTACCATGAACAGAAATAAACCTGGAGCCCTAGTAGGAATTGCCGTCACTATCGATTAAGTACAGCTTGCGAGGAGCCGTTCACCCTTCTACCATTCCAGCCGGGGTATTATTATGGCTTTGCATGGACCTCCGCTCGTTTCGCTCGCTATGGGGACTCAATCAACAAGAACTAACCAAGTACTAACCAAAATTAACCCAAATTCTAACCCAAATTAAAAAGGAAACAAATATATTCTTAAAAAACAACTTTCTATCAACTGGAATCGAACACACGATACCTGCATCACAAGCGTAGTGCCTTTACCACTACATCACGAGGGCTCTTACAAATAAATCGCTAGAACATAAAGACATCTGTTGGTCAGGAACTCGTGGAACGGTGGACGGTTGAACGCATCCTACCAAGCTGTATTTATTCGCTAATATCACCGTCTACTACGCTACCCATCCCTTAAAGCTTTCAGCCGGTACGACTTTTCAGACTCCCCCCGTGGGATTAAAACACGTTTTCTAAGCAAAAACCTTCCACTATCTGTGCCGTATTCTGTAATTCGTGTCCAACGTGATCGCCCTTCGACGGCAGGACCGGAAGAGTCCCTGACAAGATGATGAAGATCATGTCCGCGCAACTTTTACAGAATATCCGCACTCCAAACAAGCCGAACTCTATGTACCACGTACTCTCTGTCACACAATTACCATGGCTCTGAGCAACTCGCAATAAACAGATATGACACTAGCAACCAATTTCTAGAAGCAATGACATCATTCGTGAACTGGAGTCACTCATGTTCTGTGACTTCACTCCCTTCAACTGCGTTGTATTATGACAAAAACAGGCATGCCACGCACTATTACCGTAATGCAGTCTTCACTATTAACGCAATGAAATTTTTTTATAAAATTAATATAGATGATTCGAGTAAGACATTCATAGTTGCCGATATGTGGTGTCAATGGAACGCGGTCTATTTTTAATAGCGGCATGCGCAACGCAAAATATCAAATTTAGATAACAATTCGGTTCCTGAAATGCCAGAGAGAAATTAATTTAAGAGAAACGAATGCTACATTAAAGCAAATGAATCTAAACTGAAACGACACCTACAGCATTTAGCATGGTGAATGATCACACAAAATTAAGAACTGACTTAATTTTGAAATATTTACTTTTGTTTAAGACATGCACGTGTCTGGCTCCCTACTCCCTTTACGTAGGGCAATAAAATAAAAGATATTGCCACATAAATGTTGGTCTAAATTATACAATGAGACTAGAGCTGCATTTTCATCGCAATTAATGAGATAATATTACTATGCTATGTGCTATGAAAATATATTATGATGAGATTATTGTTATGAGTGTCTTATTTCGAAACTCAAATAATAGATAAACAATTAACGAGAAAAGTTGCCATTCTTAACATGATGGGGAATTAACAAAAAAAAAACAGTAATAGCGAATTAAATACAATTCAAATTACCTTACAAAATAAAGGTGAAATTTAGCTTTCTAGTGATTAGGTATACATTAATTTTTGGGGTCATTGCATGTTTTGGACCTACATTATGCTCTCGTCGAGCAGCAAATTAATAACTTATATTCATAAAGAGAGAATTAAAGGCCTACACCATAAACTGTTATCTCGGAACATAACTAAATTCGTAATTTATATCAGAACTTAAAGCAAGCTAAATAAATCATTTCGCCCCATACGACAAGCGTAATCTTCTTTCGATGTTGCTTTATAGCAACTTCAGTTTATAATTACCAAAACTCTTAACATGCACATGCTCTCGACCGGAATCTATATATGAAGACCATTTTTAGCAGAGCGGATTTTATACTACATTCTCCGGTTCAGGTTTTCAGGCCAAATATTTTTTATTCCTTTTAGGTTTATCGGGGGTTATCTATCACTAATGCTAGTAGAGACAGATTGGGTTTTCTGAGTCTTTGCGACTTGGGCTTCCAATCGTTTTTTAAACTGGATTCAGATCAAAACTGAGTCATTGTAATTATTACAGAGCTCAGTCACCGATTGTTAGCGATAAAGCGCGCTTTTTGATGTTGGATATGGTGGGATTGGGGGGGTTAAAGGACATTAAGGAAACAACACATAGAAAAAATTTATAGATATATAGATATTAATATATCTATACATTTTTTAACGTGACATATTATAACAATGAATAAGTTGTTGTCAAAATTCCAATCATTAAAATTGTTCGAATTTTTGCACTACTTAACTGACACTGTAATATGAAAATGTCACTTATTTGGCAAGAATATGTCTCCCATAATATAGACAAAATAATCTTTCGTCTTTCGAAAACGGCTATCAACGTATATTATTTTTTGAAAAGTTACGACAACTTAAAAACGTGGGTCAATTTTTTTTGTCCATTTTACTTGCATTATTGACATTTTCTGCAAGTCTATCCATATTAAAAAAGAGCACAGGTATTTTTTAAGTATAAGGCATCATAATCCCAACAAGTACTTTTATAAACTTTTTAATCTTGCAATAAGTTTAAGCTTTCAAAATTCACATCTCAAGATAAAACTTTGTTATTAAAAAGTTTTCTAAATCATCAGTGCAAGAAATAAAGCTTCCCTAGCTCCATGACAACAAAATCGTAGTGTTCAAGATAAACCATCCTGATATTAGAGCTTTGTGTCTCGTGCTTTATTTATATAAGTTTCGACGATGACAAAAGTTAAAAAGTTTAGTGTTTCTGAGGTGTCGAAACTTTCAAAATTAAATTCACATATTATGGCAAAAGCCGCGTCTCAATTGAATTGAGTAAAATACAGAACATACAGTTGTATATAGTAATATATCATCAGTACGAATGCTACAATTCTCATATGGCTCATCCTTATTTTTAGAATTACATCGACACTGTGTCAGTTTCTTGAGGAGCTTTAGCTCAGAAAATATAGTTGTGTAACTATATTTTATGTGGATTTCGCTATGGCAACGATGCAGAAGATGACTTAATGCCCCCCATCTTCGCTTGTAAAGTTATGTGGCTAAGAAATTGGAAAAAAATTTGGAAAGTTTGGCTATGGTCGTAATTTGCACACCTTTTATGTTTTTGAGTCGCTAATCACGAATCTGAACTTTACTGACAGAAATTTATCCCGACCTCTTTTTTACATATTGGCAGCTCTTTCAATTTTTTGTCTATATCTCGAAAACTATGTATTTTCCTACATTTTTGTTTATTATATTTCTTCCTATTAAAAATTATCGAAATCCAAAAAGTGCCAATAACATAATTTGTTGATCATGCATGCGTTCACCCTGAACAAAATACAAATATTTCACTTAAAATATATTCAAAGCAGTCTAAAGTATCTGAAAAGAGGGAGATTGAACAATGAAAGAAAAATACTGGAGGCAAATGATTGAAATAAATTTATAATTGCGCTGGAAATTCATACATGAAAAAGTACGAAATATAGAAATAAATACATTTAGAAAAAAATCTTGTATGCACAGACAATAAAAAAGCAGAAACAGTATTAGTAGGTACAGCTCGTACGTGGTGACACCGTGTTGCTGTAGAACATCAGGTCGTCCTCAGTTTGCTGCAAAATGCAGGAGATATTAGGTGGATTCACTGAGTGGCAGTGATGGTAAGGAGTGATTAGATTATTTTTGTACCTATCCAGTTTTGGAAAAGATAATTTTCCACACCTTCAGTGTCAGGAGAAACGTGCCCTCGTCTTCAGTCGTTACCTTGCCTCGTTCATCTTATGTTTGCTTCTTCTCTCTAGGAGGAACACTCTAAGAGTCATCTGTAAAGAAGTGATAGAATGATGGAATTATAGTAGGCCACTAAAATTATTGGTATATATTACAGAGTCGTACAAGTTCAAAATCAGCGTTGCATACCTTAATTTTTTAACCAATCTCGTCCTCCTCCCTCGCTTCAAAGCCTTCTCCAAGGATTGGAAATTCAAACCTAACTTTGTTGTTTTTAAATATTGAATCTGTACGATTCCTTAAACAATAATTTTAGTAACTACAATTCCATCCTATTTGTTCTTTACAGATGACCTGTTCCTCCTAGAGAAAAGAAACGGGCATAAGATGAGTGAGTCAGGGTAGCGATTGAACACGAGTGGGAGGTTTTTCCTAGCACCGAAGGCTTGTAAAATGGCCGTTTTAGCAAACTGAGGCCGACCTGAAGCTGTACAGCGACGTGGAGCCACCATCTACGAGTTCCACCTACTACTACAGCTTTTATTTTTTTATTTACTGTTCATTTCTTCTTTCACAAATTTCCCTATCCATATATTACGTACAGCTTCATGTACAAATTTCTATTGCAAATATAGGTGTATTTCATTCATTTGTCCCTAATATTTTTTTCATTTTACACTCTCCTTTATTGTAGACACTTGCTTCAAAACACCCAAGCATAATGCATATACTCGTCGGTACAATGTGTTTTATGCGTTTTAATTGTATTTCATTGCCATGAAAATTGCGGCAGAACGGATCGTAGGAACAATTTAATAACTGAGAAATGTAAGAAACTTGGTCTACTTTAATTTATATATATTATAGAATGGTATTTTTTTATAATACTTATATTTTTCGAGATATAGGCGAAAAACTGAAAAAGATGCTAATATTTTAACGTTTTTTAAGTGGTTCTGGGTAAAACTTGTGTGAGCAAAGGTCAGATTCGTATTCATCAACCCAAAAAATATAAAGGATGAGAAAATTAGGTATATGACAAAACTTTCCCCTGTCTGTGTTCTTTGTCTAATATGCGTATCTCCAAATGTTCATGTTCTTATACTCATGTTCTTTAAATATACTCCCCTCTTTTTTTTTCCTACTTAAGCGTACTTATCTTGTTAGAACCTACATTTTACTTTTTGACAGAATTCTGTAAAACCGTATCAAATTTTAAAAACTCATAAAAGATGGAAAGGACCTTTATGTATGTTTACAAGAATAGGCAGGTTAGTAAAATATTTTTACTTAATGCTGCTACTCTTAAGAAGTAAGCCAAATCGTTATTAGAATATGTGTATCATGAGTTACCAGATTATGATAATAATCTCGCATTAACTCTACCAATGTACATTTTCTGTTAAAATCGAAGTTTTACTTTTTAATAAAACTAGCTAGTCAGATCAGATTAAAAAAGGCACAAAAAGAGAAAAAAATCGATATACTAAACATGAAAGCTAACAATACACACTTTTACTGCGTTCATTGCGTTATTTATGGCTGATTATCAATCTATTATGTTATTAATTAGCATATGTTACCAGTTCTATTTTTAAATGTAAGGAAATTATTGTTTTTTGAAGCAAATAAAATAAAATAAACCTACCATAAATAAAAACGAGCTGATGATGGTCCCAGAAAATCGGGACGTAACTGAACTCTTACTGTGCAGAGGGATTCTACTTAAAAAGCTCATCCATGAATGCTCCTGTGTATTTTAAAAACTATTATAAATAAATAACTTACAAGAGGTTGTCTAAAATGCAATGTTTCAGCTTTTTTCAAAACTTCTTGAATGTCTAAATCGATCTACATGCGTCATAAAATAAACAGAGTGTTGTTTAAAATTATTTTTATTTAACTGTTTTTTTATGTGTTATTGTTTTTAATATTCCAGTACATTCACCACCAATTTGGGAAACACTGTATACTACTTGCATACAAATAATAATTGTGGAATCGTGAAAAACCTTGTAGGTACAATAGGGGGTAAAAGTTTTATTTTTTTAGTTAGTATTGTGACTGTTGTTCATTATTAATTAAATGTTACTTATTTCTATGGCTTAATTTTAGTTCGAATGCTCCTTATTGATTTATATAAATAGAGCCTTCGCTTCGGTTGGAAAATCAAAATATGTTCTGGTGCATATGTACTTGATATGCGTAAAATAAAAGAGAGTAGAACATGTCATCAGAAAAACTGAAATTACCAATACGAAAAAAATGGCACAAAGTTTATATAAGTGAGAAAAAAACAAAAATAAAGCATAACAGTATTCGAAT
This sequence comes from Pissodes strobi, assembly GCA_016904865.1. Lineage (NCBI taxonomy): Eukaryota > Metazoa > Arthropoda > Insecta > Coleoptera > Curculionidae > Pissodes > Pissodes strobi. The sequence goes on along the minus strand of MU182787.1, from coordinate 14,088 downwards.
TGAAATGGAATAATAAAATGAGACAAATAATATGTGAGCATTGAAGTGATCATATAGTCCGCAAAATACTTCTATTGGCAGCATTTTTTTCATTCCAAAACTAGGACTTTGTTATAGATTTTTTCGACTATAGAATTTAAATTACTTTGAATATAATTAAAGTCAGGTATAAAATGTTGAATCTTGATCCCATCAGAGTCATTAAATACCGTTACGTATTTTTGAACAAAATTCATAGATTCATATACAGTATGACCCACGAAGTACGAATAAAAGTGGTTCCTTAAACATCTACTGCTTGCTCTGATATGCTTAACAGTTCAGTAAATTTGAAAATTTTATTATTACGTTATTATATACGATTTAGGAACTGAAAGCGCAGGAAATAGGGTATCCTGACATTCACGACAACGAAAGTTTTTTCTAAATATCTATCTCTAAAAGTAAAATATAAGCTTGGAAGCTAAAATTATATTGGTGGGACAGTCTTATATCTGTTTTAATGCAACATGCGGTAAACTTTCAATCATTGGCACCTACCAAGTTATTGTCACTTAAGTTCTTTTTATGTAAAATTCAGTGTCTCTTTCAGTTTTTAAGCAATTTAACGAATCCCGCTGGAAATCTGCAAATTTTGTTTGATACTAAGTCTATTTTTAGTGATACCTAATTATGTTTAAAATTTAATATAGAGCAATCCAGTTTTATCAATAATTGAGATACATTTTAAGTGTGCCACAAAATTTAGTAATTGGCAGGGATGACTGACGTTTGCGAAATAAACGGTAGATTAGTAATTAACATGTCATTTTCCATAACTAAAAATTATAATTAATTTTAAGATTAAAACGGTTCAGAATTAATTCCTACTTGATTGGTTTAGCTTTATTATTAATTTACTATATTATTATTACAATTTGAATTCTGCATTACCTGTGTTTCAGTTTGTTTTAGTCTTACCTACGCCGGCGCCGTTCTGTCCAGAATCAGTTCTTTAAATTTTTAAACAAGATCATTTGAAAATTGCCTAAAAATATAAAAATAAAGGCAGTAATAGCGATAATATCATCATAATATATTCCTTAGTACAAAAAATAGTAATGCTTTACCCTTAATTACGGTGTAGTTCAGCATTTCTCTCGTATCCCATGTTTCGTTGTGATATTGGACCAGTACTAACCCAAACTAACCCAAACAAAAGCCAAAATTTAGTATGGGCTATTTCTCCGGCGGTCCCTTGAAACCAAACTACGGTTTCAGTCTCGGAGGTAGAGGAGCCGAGGATGCTAAAAATCCCCGGAGTGAGCGGACTACCACCATAAACGACAACGGCGAAGAATATGGTGCATGGCAATATATAACAATAGAATACTGATAGCGGACGAAAAGCTGAATCATATAAAGTGGGATATACTTGGGCTATGAGAAGTACAGCGCCGGCGAGAGGGCGAGGAACAAATTGTACTTTCGTCGGGACACCTGTTACATTATAGAGGAGATTCTTCCGTTGGATTTATTGTAAATAAGAAGCACACAAGGAACATACTTACAATTAAAAGCGTAATTGATAGAGTTGCATATCTAATCTACAAAATAAGTGAACAAATTCGATTGAAGGTCATTCAAGTATATGAACCTACAAGTGCCTACACAGATGAAGAGGTGGAACGACGATGTTAACACAATACAAGAGGTGGCCACCAAATATCCTATAATGATGGGACACCTAAACGCCAAGTTAGGCCACAAACAAGACGATTCGGCGTTTATAGTTGGACGACACGGATATGGAAACAGGAATGAAAGGGGTAAACTCCTTATAGAATTTCTTCTTCAACAGAGATTATATGTCATGTATATTTTAAAAAAAATCCCGCAAAGAAAATGGACTTGGCAGTCACCAAATAGCGTAATCAAGAACGAAATTGACTCTATAATTCCTAACAAAAAAAAGAGATTGTTCTAGACGTAACTGTATTAAACAAATTTTCAGATGGTAGCGATCATAGAATGTTTAGAGCAAAGATAGTCTTGCATCTGCAGAAGAAAAATGGTAACAAGGACCAAGAAGGGCAAATTCACTTCGATTAGTTGCACGAGGGCATATCAGAAAGAAATAGAGAAAAATAATGTGCAAGACGAAAACAACATTGAACGGCTTAATGAAACGTTAGTGGAGGTACTAAAGAAGGCGCAAAAGAAGAATAAGGATGGAAGAACGAAAAACTCACTGAAGACACAAGAAATCTAATGCAGAGAAGAAAGGAAATGAAAAATAAACACACAACGATCATAGTAGAGCTAAGAAGGGCCATCAGGAAAGGCATACGAAACTTTAACACTAGAGAAGTAAATAATATGATAGAACAAAATAAAAGACTAAAGGTTCTAAAACAAAAGTTGAAGACAACGACGAGAAACATTTACAAGTTAAAAGACAAACAAGGATGCACCATTTACGAAGAGCAAGAGATCCTAAAATCCATCGAAGATTACTATAGAATATCTTATAGTCAGGATAACTCCATTCAAGAGGTGGAAATCCGAGAAATACAGAATCAAGTGTCTGAGGAACTTCCAGATATAACAGTAGAAGAAATTGAGTCAGCTATAAAAGACATGAACAACATCAAAACACCTGAAGAAGATTGCACTGTAGACGCAAAGATAAGACAAGGAGGCAAATGCGTCATAAAAGCCCTAAAATCTCCTTATGATGCCTGCCCCTTTGGAAGAAATACATCAGAACAATGGAACAATGCCGTAGTGATAATCTTACACAAAAAGGGAGACGTAATAGAAATTGGACACTACAGACCTATAAGCTCTTCATGAGAATAATCACTAATATACTGGGACCTAAACTAGATTTCCACCAGCCACTGGAACAAGCCGGATTTAAAGTGGCTTTGGAACGAATGATTACTTACAAGTAATAAAGTCCTTGATAGAGAAAGTTACATATTACAACAAGCCATTGATAATGATATTCGTGGACTGTGAAAAAGCATTTGACCTCTATGGTGAGAGCACTTGCAGAGTGCAGCATTAATCATAGATACACAAATCTTCTTCGCAATGTACATAATAGCGCAACATCTGCAGTCAGAATGCACTATGGCGACACAAATAAATTTCCCTTGGAGAAAAGTATTAGACAAGGAGACACCATCTCTCCCAAACTATTCAAATTTTTGCTCCAGAGCAGCGCCATGAAGAACAACAGTTTGGGGAAATATAGGAATCAACTTAAGTGGGGAATATCTGAACAACTTGAGGTTTGCAGATGACGTAGTCCTTATTGCAGACCGGCTGGATCATGCATGTCAACTTCTTCAAGATCTTTAGTGTTCTTGTGCACTAGTTGGCCTTAAAATTAAAATACAATATATGACCAAGGTTGTATTGACCAAAAACATTTCAACGTACGGTACGCAAATAGAACAAATATATACCTATAAATATCTAGGCCAAGAGATTAAATTGGGAAGAGACAACCAGACCACAGAATTATACAGAAGAATATTACTGACATCGGCAGCTTATGGAAAGCTGAGGGATGTCTTTAAAAATATCAAATATTCCCTTGTGCCCGAAGAAAAATACAATGCCTTTGACCAGTGTCTGTCCGGTTCAAACATATGGAGCAGAAACAGTGATCCTTACCAGGAAAGTAATAAACAAGATCCAAGTAGCACAGAGAGATCAATGCTGAATATATCCCTCAGAAACAGAGTTCTTTCAATCAGGGAAATGGAACTAGGTAGGCCATGTTGCCAGAGTCAGGGATGGAAGATGGACAAAGAAGATTCTAGATTGTAGACCTAGACATGAGGCGTATCGAAACCGAGGACATCCCCTAACAAGATAGTGGGACGACATCAAGCGCATCCAGCACGACTGGAAAAAGTGCTCAAGACTGGAAGAAATGGAATTATTTACGGGAGACCTATGCCCAGCAGTAGACTCAAAACGGCTACTGATGTTGAGATTTCGGAATGCGTGGTCTATGAACGCGGCTTTTTTAGAAGAATGAATAGGTTATTAGTAACTACTTTTATACGATTTATGCCTAGGATACTGGTAGTGCCTATGCGTTTTATATCTATATCTCGTGGCAACTGACTAAAATTCCTTGACAGTTTGTTTTCTCCCTGTTAATTTGTGGTGAACATCGGGAATATTTTTCTTCATTACTTATTTTAGTTGAAATTCTTTCAAGATGGTTGTTGGGGGTTTTCTAAAAGAAATGGGGTTATAGATCTTTTGACTGATTAAAATTAAAATCGGATTTTATAATTTTCTAATCAATCATGCCAGCTGCCATTTTAGAACATAAATCCTTACACTGTTTTACAATAATTGCTATTATCTGGTGAAGGGTATTTCGGATATATGACCGAGTGTTTCTTAATGCAACATTTTTGATAATTGATTTTCCATTAAATATTTCATTTCTGGAGTCTTAACAATTGGCATCTTTGCATGCGATCTGACTTGACAATTTTGAGCCGCATTCCATTGGTAATGTTTTTAGAGATATATTACTCGGCACTCCTTCAATTGATATTTTTAATTTTGGACCGCGGGGCAGGCAAACATACCTGCATGAGGGAAAAGTCACAAAACATGTGTGAGTTTGATTTTGAGCGGTCTCATGCTCATTGAAGAACAAGTTGTTAATTAAACTTGGAGTGGATGTTTGGATGGCGCCTACAATGGGCGGTGCATCGACTATGACTTCTGCGAGGTTGGCGACATGCAAGAAGTAGTAGTTCAGTGCACGGACCGAGCTAGGAGCGCATTTTTTAAATAAAATGTTGGGAATTCATTAATTGTTCTCTTTATGACCAGCGTATTTAATTGAATAAGGAAGGATTCGGCAAGTCCAAATCTTTGATGACAAGAAAGTGCTGTTATATCGGAGAAGTGGTATGTAGACTATGTAGTTGGCTGCATTGTAATTGTGGGCGCGGAAAGCCTTCTTCGGGCATATTTAGTTGGGGGGGATCTAATAACATCACTTCTCAATAGTCAGCCATTGAGGCAGGCAGTGAGGGTCGAGCGGAAAGTTTCCATGAAACACCTTAGTGTTAATCTTTTCTCCATCTCGCTTTTAGAGTTTTAGGCCGCACCTTAACTTACCTGTGGTTCATTGCTTGTCTGGTGCCTAGACTCAACTCCTTTACTGGGATTTACCACTTTTTCCGTCAGGTGTCTTGCTTTCGATTTTTTTATGAGTGTCGCCATTTTGAGTGAATACCATTTTAGGTGGATAATTCGTAATTCCTTTCTTATTCTACATTGCAATATTCTTGTCTCCTCCATCTTTTAAGGCAACCAGCCGCCAGATTGGGCAAAAACATTCTTCACAAGTAAAGATTCATTTTTCTGCTTTTCTTGATAATTTATTTAATTTCCCTTGTCTCATGTTTAGTAGAGACCTTGAACATGTTGATGTTTTGTAGAGTCATTTTTGAAGAACCAGTTTTAAGGGCTACGTATAGAACTAAGGAATGCAATTTTTTTTCTCCAAATGGTTTATTTCCGAGCGTCTAGAGCGGTCCTTCAAGCGAGGAAGTTTATTCCCTACCTACCTTCTTGGATTTTAAAAGTTCCTCGTGTTGTCCGACCTGTAGTCCTTCTAGTGTGAGTTGGATTCTGCATGATTCCTTCTGGGAGTTGCCTGGTACTACAACTTTTTTATTTCACGGTTGTTTCTCGAATATAGGTAACTTCCAGTGTGTGCAGAACATGAACAGCGACTGGAGATATAAATTACTTGTTATTTAGTGTTTCTTCATTTGCTTCATTTGTTTTATTTCCGGTAATTATTGGTAGCTATATCTTACTTATATTATATTGGCCCTTCTGAATGGTGATTGTTGGTAATATTGTAAGTTATCTGACTTGTATGACAAGTAAATAAGTTTTTTTTCGCGTTAAACGTTTTAGCTTGTCTTTGTTAACAATTAGCAAAACTTTAATTCAAATTTAATTCTAATCGAGCAGTTACTAAATCAAATTTTTCTCTGACTTTATTCTCCTGCAAGTCCTACGTCATCAGTGGTAGTCTGAATGTGTATTTAAATTTATTTCTTTAGTTATCATTGTGCTCCAGGTGAAGCAACATTATTTATTATATTTACATGAGCTAACCATTTAAAGTATTGTATCGCAGATACTGCTACCTTTATTTTATATCCAGCAGCGATTGTCAGGTATAGTTTTAGTCATTTGACAACTCAAATCGAAGTTGCACCATAACATTCCGTCATCTTATGGTAATGAACCAATTTTCTGTTCACTTATCTGTCTGTTTCATTTATGATCTCCAATATTAGTGCTTCACAAAGGAAGTAAGTAGTAAGTATACTTGAATTGCATTATTTGGCTCGATAATTGAATCGATTTAACTGGTTTTTGTTTTGAATTTACTTGACTTCTCATTTTATTTTTTTTGTTATTAATAAATTAGTGGCAATTTTAATATTCATGTTCTAGTTTGCTGCCAACCCAAATCCAAAGCTAATTCTATATTCTAGCTTTAGGATGTTCTGACTTATCCATTCACAAGTTGGTGGTGCCTTTATAAAAATAAACCACACTACCTTACTCTCCAGAAATTGAACTAGAGCTTAATTTGCATGCTTCCCAGACAGTTTGTTCTGGAATGCGCATCCACAGGGGTTAATTTTCTGGACTTAACTTCAGTGTTTTTTTTTTATAACTTCGTTCACTCTCATTTATTTTTAATCTGAGGTGAAAGTAATTAAATAATATTAGAAATGAGAAGGACGTAGCGAAAAACTACACCAAAAACACCGCCAAGAGTTAATTAAAAATGCTCTGGCATAAATTAATAATGAGATGTCAAAAAACAATCCACTTTAAAATATAATGTACCACGCTCTGTACTGCAATACCGAGCCTGTAAAAAACTTTTCGCAACTGAACATCATATTTGTCAAAAGAAGATAGAAATATATTAGGATCATAAATTATGGAGGGTAATAAAAAGTTTCCCCAAAAGAAAAACAGACGTACAATTCTCAGTAAAATTGTTTTTAGATAAAAATTCTTAAGACACGCAATTCAAAGCAATTTTCCTAGAAACAATGGGCACAAACACTTTTTTGCAAAGCTTTCATATATTGACAAGCAAGGTTGCAGGGGCAGAATGTTAAAGAAATTATCATTACTCACAGGTTTAGGCGGATTGAAGAGTATTTAAAAGAATATGACCTATTTTTACGATTCGTAGGATCTATCGCGCGAGGAATACATATTCAATTAGCATTAAAACTAATAGATTTTAAAATAAGTACATATTCATGCATGTTTGGAAATGGTGCACGTGAAAACAAAAATATTAAAGAGAAATATTGCAGCAGTTTCTGGTATTGAGGAGGGGGCCAAACATTTCTTTTCAAAGTATTAACTTTTTATTGCTCATTCTATAGTTATTTGTAGCAGATGATTTCGAATTAACGAGAACTGACTCTTTTGCCTAAATTATTGACCTATCTACCTATAATCAAGTTGTTAATCAAGTAAATTTTTTTAATATTGCTGCTATTTCCTCCGCAATATTTACAGGCTAGGGAGTAGCGCAGATTATTTCTGCGACAAGAGCAGCTTGATATGTCGCAAGTTTTAGCACAACAGCAGCGATCCAGAGTTCGACAGTCTTCCCAGGTATTGGGTTTGGTTGGCCAGAACGGCGCTCACCTTATCACTTTTGTTTGCCCATCTTCACATATGTGGAGTAGCAACTGACCCATTTGGGTTTTGAAGACACGTGTCCCATATCAAATCAGCTTAATACGTTGCACGTAAAATATGCTGTTTTGCAGCAGATATCGAGCATCAACTGTGTCTCTTGAGTTTTCAGCATTATTTGTGTGGGTAATGTCAACGCCATCAGACTCTTTGATTCTATATAGGCAGCATGCACACTGGCCCAGAAATCAAACGAAAAGTTGCAATAAATTCATCCGTCTCAAATTGCACAAAAATACCACATATGTCTCACGCAGATTGCAAGAAATTATAGTCAACTTTAGTTGAATTTAATTTCTAAACCAAACAAATTATCTATTTAACTAGTAAATAGCACATTCTCAAAATAAATCGTAATTTAATATAATTTCGATTGCAAATGTAAACAATAGTATATTTCATTACCAGTCCCGAAACTAGGCTTTTCCGGTGCGCGCACGACAGTTTCTGGTGTGAGGCGTAGCCGAACACCGGAAGTCGTGCAAGCACAAGAAAAGCTGTTTCTGGACGTGTATTGAACGATATTTTTCATAATACCTTTCTGAAATCAAGACATAAACATGAATTTATTATAATTTTACGTATCCGAAATCATGTCATGTCATAATACGTTTTGTATTCAAATGAAAGCGAACGTCAAACTTGCAAGACAAGCAATACAGGTATTTATCTAATATTCATCAAGTGTTGCTATAGAAATGTGTTTGTATGCTTTGTTGTAATTGAATAGGCAGCTAATTTTGAAGTATTTGTGAGAAGTAAGGTCAGAATAAATAAAATAATTTTACTTAAAATTAGACTATTGACGCTAAAATGTACTAGATTAATCTTGTAGACTGCATCGCTGTATAATTTTAACCCAATTTATTATACTTTATGGTTATTCTGTGACTAAATAACTGCAAATTTAGCACTTAAAATCAGGGAACGGGAAAACTTTTCCCGCTCCCTAATTAGGGACCGGGAAAATTTTTCCCGTGCCCGGACCGAAAAGAGTTACTTTCGTTGCTCTACAGAGACGTCAAAAATGATAGTTTTCAGAGAGATATTATGAAAAAAACAACTGTCCTCGCGCCAGTCAACCCAAATAAATACTAAAAATTTCATTAGCGCGCTACTTTTGGTATTGAGCATTTTGTCATCTCAATCCTAGGCACGAAGATAAACACGTACCTTATGAGCTTTTCCAATGTATGTTTTTACGGAGCTCGAAGTTTTTTTTGGAGAAAGAATAGTATATTACATTATCAGTCCGGAAACTAGGCTTTTCCGGTGCGCGCAAGACAGTTTCTGGTGTGAGGCGTAGCCGAACACCGGAAGTCGTGCAAGCACAGGAAAAGACGTTTCTGGACGTGTAATGAACGATATTTTTCATAATCCCTCTATGAAATCAAGACATAAACATAAAATTATTATAATTTTACGTACCCTAAATCATGTCATAATACATTTTGTATTGAAATGAAAGCAAACGTCAGACTTGCAAGACAAGCAAAACAGGTATTTATCTAATATTCATCAAGCGTTGCTATGGAAATGTGTTTGTATGGAATAGGCAGCTAATTTTCAAGTATTTGTGACAAGTAATGTCTGAATAAATAATAGTATATTATTTTATATGGAGGAAAAGTGATACTTTTCATGGCGCGCTCGTGTTAACAGCCGAACGGAGTGAGGCTGGTAATAGAGAGCAAGCCATGAAAAGTAACTTTTCCTCCAAATAAAATATGCTGTTTTTTCTTCAAATGTCGACAAATTAATGCAAAAACATCTCTTTTTAATAGTAATAATATCTAATTATTATTAAAGGTTAATGGGTTCGCAAGGCGGCTTAGACCACGGTCGTAGGTGGCCTTGCTTAGACCGGTGTCGGTGAAAATGTAACATAAAGCTGTCAGTGGACACTGTCAACAATAATTATTTTTTAAGATTGCGTCTCCGATTGCGTTTTAATTCCGTATTGATAAGCATTTATTGAGTAAGTTCGATTAAATAATAACTAATTTGTTCCTAAATTAGTGATTTTTAGAAATGCAGTCACAAATTGAGTGATAAATACAAATTGTAGTTTAATAAATCTTGAGTTGTTGACGCTTATTTTGTTGTCTGTTTGTATTGTATCTATGTTGCTATGACAACACTTTTACCTCCGCCGGCGGAAAAGTGAGAAGTAATGCTCCGGCGGAGGAAAAACGAAACTTCACGGCCGCCTACACAGTCGAGTAAGGACGGATTTACTGACGTTTGAAGAAAAAATAATTTTACTTAAAATTAGACTATTGACGCTAAAATGTACTATATTAATCTTGTAGACTGCATCGCTGTATAGTTTTAACCCAATTTATTATACTTTATGCTTATTCTGTGACTAAATAACTGCAAATTTAGCACTTAAAATCAGGGAACGAGAAACTTTTCCCGCTCCCTAATTAGGGACCGGGAAAATTTGTCTCGTGCCCGGACCGAAAAGACTTACTTTCTGTGCTCTACATAGACGTCGAAAATGACAGTTTTCTGAGAGGTATTATGAACATTGTTTTTCAGTAATAATAAGCCTGACGTCTTCTGGTTACACGTATAAATAGTTATCTAACTCTCCCACTGCCTTAAAAATAATTCAGAAAAAAATTTATTTGCCACCAAAACCCTAAAAAGAATATCAAAGTCAACTATGTTTGCTGATACATAATAAATATCTGTTTACTGCACCCCAAAGTAAATGTTTTACCCCCGCTACAACACGGAGTGCACCCAAGTCAATTTAGGTATTATTTCCAGATCCCCTATCCCCAAGAACCAATGAATCGTTATCGATATTTCAATAGCATGCAAAAATATTAATCGGTATCTTCGATATATTCATATATACTGTCAGTTTCATCCCCTTCGCACCTCAAAGATGACTTAAAATATATTTTTTTTCTCTTAGAACTCTCCAAAAACCCCCACAACTACATCCAAGTCGATTCTGTTGCGAAACCCCTTCTCCATTTTTACCCCCTCCATAGCTCTTGGTTTGAGGATTCCAATACGTTATACGAATTAAATGGTTTACTTAGGTCCAAGGAATAGTTGTGCCAAGCTTTATGCCTTATCCATGAAATGCCGTTATTTAAAAAAAAATGTCGATTCCCAAGTGGTAACCATGACAGAAATAAATTTGAAAAATATTTTAAAACAATTTTCTATACAGAGCCCTTTACCCTTAGCTCTTTACAAAGATGCAACCGGGGGAGAGATTGAAAATGCCAAAGCAGAATGCAACGCTTATTAATTTTGAGATCTGAGAAACCTCATACTTTTGTTGAAAGTAATAGTTGATATAAGTCCCAAACTTGTTAGTTTGGGTTAGTTTAGATTAGATTACTTAAGTTTACTTTACAAAATATACCACATACTGCATTTAATTACTTCAAATTTCGTCCTTTTTTACAGTTTATAATGTTAAGTGTGGTTGAAAAAAGCAAAATAACATTTGCATACGATTCGTCTCTCATTCCCCGATCTAACGATATGCAACACGACTAGGCTGTCGTGAGAACCTAAAAGTCACTAACACAATTTAATGTAAAAAATAATTTTGGCAAAGTAAGTTGGTTTAGTTTACCAAAATAAAGGACATAAATACATATTACTTCAAGTTTCGTTCGTTTTTACAATTGTTAACATTAGAGGTGGTTATTAGAACCAAGAAAAAAATGCATTCGATACGTATCTCAATCCCCGATCTAACGCGGTTAGTTTCATTTAGTATCAAGTTACTTCGGTTATTTGAGTCGGTTTCGATACGCTATATTCAACTTCAATAGATTTGGTTAATTTTGTTAGTCGTCTAATCAACTTTTGGCTAGCTTCACTTAGTCTCAACTTATTTTACTTATTTCAGCCGGTTCCAATACGTTATAATCAACTTAAATAGATACGGTTAATTTTTATTAGTCGCCTAATCAACTTTCGTTTCATTTAGTATCAACCTATTTTAGTCATTTAAACCGGTTACGATGCGTAATAATCAATTATAAAAGATTTGGTTAGCTTTGGTTAGTCGTCGAATCAACTTTCTGTTAGTTTCACTTAGTCTCTATTTATTTCAGTTATTTGAGTCGGCTCCGATATGTTATAATCAATTTCAAAAGATTTGGTTAGTTTTGATTAGCCGTCCAATCAACTTTCGGTTAGAAGGCGCGTTTCCACGGTTCCATCTGAATTGAATGATTTGGGTCGATGATTGAATCGAAATAAAATTGAATATGTAAACCACCTTTCGGCTTGGTCGTTCGGCGCAGTGAGTCGATTCGGCGGAAGTAGAAAAACTGCCTACTTTTGGTCGGCGATTGCCGCCGGATCGATGTCGAACGACTGGAATGAAATGTGTAAACTTCTCTTCGTACAGATTTGTATCGCTTCTTCGAGTTATTACAATAGTTTTTTTCTAAAAGTTCTTCAAAATGTGCATAATGGTTCTTAGATGATTCCTATAAGCCTCTGGATCTTCCACAACCAATTCTCTAAGCAGACTTCGTAACGCGCCATGGGTATTTCGTCTTAAAATCCATGATCTGATCCACACCTTTTTTTTTCTTCTTTTTTAATTTAGCCATTATTTCATCCCGCATTGAACAACAAATTAATTGCACACCTACATCAATAAATTTCAGGTGACTCCATTTTCTTCTACAATTATTCAACATGCATCCCCTACCGTGTAAACCTTTTTGCTTTCAACACAGGTCGAATTATGGTCGAACGACCCAAATCGTTCAACTCAGATCGACCGGTAAAAACGCGTCTTAAGTCTCAACTTATTTTAGTCTTATGAACCGGTTCCAATACGTTATAATCAATTTCACTTATTCTCAACTTATTTTAGTAATTTGAACCGGTTCCCATACGTTATAATTAATTTTAATAGATTTGGTTAGTTTTGGTTAGTCGTTCAATCAACTTTCGGTTAGTTTTACCTATTCTCAAATTATTTTACTTATTTGAGCCGGTTCCGATCACCACCTCCTTAGAAGGTAATTTTTGTCCGTTTTGGTGCTTTTGGTTTCTTTTGGTTACTTTTGGTTAGTCGTTTAATCAAATTTCGATTAACTGATCGGTTCCGATACGTTATAACCTATGTTATAACCAATTTTTTTTTGTTTAGTTTTGATTAGTCGCCAAAATTCGGTTAATTTGAGTTAGTTTTAGCTTACTTTAATATTTTTAATCTGTTTCCAAACGTTTTAGACCTTTTTGCTACATTGGTTACTCGTTGAATCAACTTTCGGTTAATTTCAGTTAGTTTTAATTTATTTTAGTCGTTTAAATCGGGTCCGGTACGCTATAGCCAATAAACCAATTTTAATGTTTTTGGTTAACTTTGGGTTAGTTTTATCTTACTTTAATATTTTAAACTGTTCCGATACCGGTTAGCCCTTTTGGTGCTTTTGGTTAGGACTTCAATCAACTTTCGGTTAATTTCGGTTAGCTTAATTTGATTTAGTTATTTGAACCGGCTCCGATACTCCGTACGTTACGATCAAATTTAAGGTTTTTGGTTAGTTTTAGTTAGTCGCCAAAATTAGGTTCGTTTTGGTTAGTTTTAACTTACTTTAATTTGTGTAACCTATTACGAAACGTCTTTGCCTGTTTTGGGGCTTTTAGTTACTTTTGGTTTGTCGTTCAATCAAATTTCGATTCATTTCAGTTAGTTTTATTTTATTTTAGTTATTTAAATCGGTTCCGATACGTTATGACCTAGGTTATAACCAATTTAAATGTACTTTTCCAGTTTTGGCTAGTGGCCAAAATTCGGTTAATTTGGGTTAGTTTTAGCTTGGGTTAGTTTGGGTTAGTGGTTCAATCAACTTTCGGTTAATTTTAGTTAGTTTTAATTTATTTTAGTAATTTGAACCATTTCCGGTACGTTATACCCAATTTTAATGTTTTTGGTTTATTTTTGGTTAGCTTGAATTTACTTTAATATTTTAATCTGTTCCGATACGCTTGAGCCTTTTTTTGGTGATTTTAGTTAGTCGTTCAATCAACTATCGGTTAAATAAATACAGTTAGTTTAATTTAATTTAGTAATTTGAACCGGCCGGCCCTAGTACGTCATAATCAAATTTAATGTTTTTGATTAGTTTTGGTTAGTCGCCAAAATTCGATTCGTTTTGGTTAGTTTTAAGTTACTTGAATATCTTTAATCTGTTTCGATATGTTTTAGCCCTTTCTGCTGCCTGTGGTTACTTTTGGTTAGTCGTTCACTCAACCTTCGGTTAGTTTTACTTAATTCTAATTAGCTAAACAAGTTTTTTTTTT
>MU182786.1:294776-306239 GCA_016904865.1 Pissodes strobi | reverse complement strand
ATATATATATTTATTACATTTTGCACTCAACCTTATAGTAACACTTTTTCACTGTCACAATCAGTCCGTACTGGTCCCTGCTCGAGCCAGGACTTTCTGGCTGGTTGCATCAGTTTGTCCATTCGCTTTACTTGTTGTCCACTTTGTGTCGTGGTTCAGTCTTGTCCACCTGGTATTAGTCTTGAAGTGTTGTCGACTCTGTATATTGCTTGCTCTGAGGTTTGCTTTAATAATTAACTAATAACTAATTTAATAACAATCAATCAATTTTGTGGACAGATTTAGGCAGTCCTATATCTATTCGTATTTTAGCCTATCTATTACGATAATTTAATTAGAGCTAAGCTATTATTTTTAAATATTATAATATGATACGATACGTATTTATACTACTGATATGAAATGCAGGTCATGTTGATGTTCCATTGCTCGGGTCGACTAACTGCAATCATTTGAAATATGCAACTTAGGCTACCGTCTAACTTCTGATTTTCTATCCTTTGTGGTTTAGGGGGTGATTTGTGCCAGTGGAACTAGTCGTATTGCATAAGTACCTATATAATTTAAATAATACATATATTAGGAATATTAGAAATATGCTACAGGTTATTTAAAATAGTATATCGTGCATGATTTCATTTGCTGCACCTAGTGCATCTACAGGGGTTGTTAATAGGGGTAGTGTTGGCTTGAGTTTGTGAAATATTATGTATATTACTGTAAATTATAGTATACTGTCTCATATAACCATGATACTGTGCGGTAATTATTTGATGACTTTTCCGACTCCTTGATTTCTGTAGCAATTCTTTACTTGATGTTGTTCTTAGGGCACCTGTAGCTGACGTTTTATTGCTCTGTATTGGAGTGATCAGTTCCATACAGATTAATTTCATGTCCTCTCCAGGATGCATATCAATATATTCATCATCTCCAATCTCAGTGATGACCATTAGTGAGGACCGATAACATCTCATTGCGCGGTAAGCTGTCATGTCCTTCACTGAGTCCTCGTGAAATGGTTTTGTGGTACATGGAACTTGCAGGCTCCTTTAGGTGAGTTATCTCATAATTAAATTATTTATTTTCATTTATAAAGCTGCTGTTTCTTCGTCCATACATTTTAAAAGTTTGCATTCGTCTTTTTTCTATCTAGTCATCTTCGTCTTGTCTCTAGCTGAACTGTACGATCTCTAGGAAATTGAATTTAAGAAGAGTATTTCCGCCTTATGTACATTTTTATTTTTCCCATTATTGTTATATTATTATAATTTTTTATTGTTCCCTATATGGGTCTTAATTTTACTACATACACCTTTTGTGTGGACGGCGTGTCTTGCCTTTATTTCTTTCACTGCATTATTTTACAACATTTTTTCTTTCAAGGTCCCCCCTTTTTTTTCTTTGGACATCGTGACGCTGCCTTTATTTTCTAATACATGGCACTCGAAGCTCCGGATCCTGTTGGGCTTATGTAGAGTCTTGGTATGTATATTATATGTCTATGATGTACTTTTTTAATCATATTCACTATTCTATAATATAAGTATTTTCTGCTATACGAATTATGTTATACTGTTTATATCTTATATCCTATATGTATTCGACATTCATGTATCTATTATTTTACACTATTTATACCTAGTATATTTCTTAATCTATCAGCTGATTTTTATGTACATATTCTAAACTTTCAATGCTCCGTGGCCCTGAAGTATTGTGATTTTCTCGATAGGATATTCATCACTACCTAAGTCCGTTTTACATATAGCCTAGGCCTATATGTTTTCTCATTAGCTCGTCTTCTACCTAGTTTCCCTTTAAACTTCTTTTAACTTATTTCTCCTAGTTTCTCCTCACTCGACACGCTCATATGTTTTTCTATGACTTTCCCTGTACGGTATTAATCGAAAACAATAATTGCGTTCTCATTATAACTTTACTAAAGTTTCATTTCCCCATTTGTACTTTATTATTCACATATATTAAATAACCGTTTCTAGTTTCATTTTTCTCTATATTAACTTTCTATATCATCTATTTGGACACCTTCATGTTTTTATTATGACTTTCTCTAGTATCTTAGATAGTTGTCAATAACACTTGCATTCCAAATTCTTGTTCCATCTTTCTAATATATCTCTATTTGCTTCTCTAAGTACCTCTAATATTTTTGTATGTGCTTTATTTTCTACTCTAAGTATATACAATATCTATGTACTCTATTTTCCATTCTAATATCTATGTACTCTATTTTCTACTTTACGTACATATTGTTTCCATTTTAAATGTATCTTATATTTGTCTATATGCTCTATGCTACTTTTTTCTCACTCCTAAGCGTCTTATTATGGTTTTCCTTAATATGTAAGGTGTTTATCATTGACACCTAGGTTTGTAGATACTTTGTGCATTGTCATTATTTTCTCCCTAAAATCGCTAACAGTCTTTCTTCGAAATCCTTATCATCGTTTTTGTCTATATTTTCACTATTTTTACTTTCGTTATATTTTTCTTTTTTTTTTGTTTACCTCTTGTATAACTAACTGTATATTCGTATCCTCCGTATCCTCTGTACTATTGTCCTATGTGTCCTCTGAATCCTCTTCTTAGTTACTTAGTTTCTGATGTCTCCTTAGCTTTTGGTTTCTTTGCATTTGCTTAGATTTTGGTTACTTCTTACTTAGTTTCTGGTTTCATTGCATTTACTGGTTTCATTGCATTTACTTAGTTTCTGGTTACTTTTTACTTAATTTTTATATATTTTTTTGTATATACTTAGTTTTTGTTACCGTAGTACCTTAGATAATAGTATTGTAAAACTTTTCCTATGTTTGCCGATATTCATCGTTAATTCTTGAGCTTTCCTCGTATTTTCTATTGATATGTAGTTTTTATGAAACTCTAATTTCATTTCCTCGTATATTTTGCTTTCCAAGGGTCTGACTTGTGATTTTCCCTGTGAGGTATTTATCTGAGACAGATGGGTTCAAAATTCTTTATACGTCCTGTACATACCAATATCTTATTTTCTCCTTTATTTCCATATTACCTACTTCTTAAAAACTTCTTCTTTCTTCTACTTCTTTTTCTATTTGCTTGTTCCTCCGACTAAGTGTTATTTTCTCTATTGTCTAAGATATTTGTGATTGTTACGGGTGTTTAAAATTTTAATTTCATGCAACTTTTTTCACCAAAAATTGCTAGTAGTTGTTCTTCTAACTGTACGCCCCTTTTTTGTCTATAATGGCACTACTTTTAATTCTTTGTTGGTTATTCTCTTTCTTATATATTTCCATTGCGTCTTTTGCCCCTCGCATAATTAACTGAAAATGTTTTGCTTCATTATTGGCCTCTCTGTCTTCTTTCTGATTATTACTTGGTGATGGCTTGGTCCATTGGTACATTCTATGCATGTACTGATTTTTTTCTTACTCTTCTTATGGTCCAAACTGTCTTAGAAGTATGTTTTGTTCTTCTGTATTGATAATATGTGATGACTAAATGTGAAGATTCCGTATTATGCTTGGCCTTAGTTGTAAGATTTATTTAAAGGAAGATGGCTATATAATACAGGTGCTTACACCAACTGGCCAACAAGGCGATTTGTTATGATTTCCAAAAAATCTCAAAGAAAACTGATACAGAAAACAATCCTGTGGGTCAACACGGCTATACAAAATTTAGATGGCTCGGATTGATGAAAATATTATTTTTAGCTGGATCAGGGGTCTATCTGGAAAAGCGTATCTCCTCGACGAGTCCTTGGTCCTGTGTCCTATGTACGGGAGTCGAAACGGCTGCCTCCACCACTTGACAATATATATTGACTTTGGGTAGCAAAAAGAAAGGGCGCCAGAAGGGCGGATCGATTGTTTGGTGGATGAAAGTTTTAGATTACGCAGTTTACTTTTTATTTGTAGTTAATTTAAACAGAACTTTGCCTTATGGCGTTATTAATTTGCACTGATTCACTTTTAAGGCGTGCCTGATCAGAGGGGCTTTTCCCTTTCGGTAGTTCGCACTGATAGGTCTTTTTTAAAGTGAGAGCTTTGATCTGCCAGAGGGGCTTTTCCCTTTCGGTAGTTCGCACTGGAGATCAAAGTCTTTTTTAAAGTGAGAGCTTTGATCTGCCAGAGGGGCTATTCCCTTTCGGTAGTTCGCACTGGAGATCAAAGTCTCCCGGTATGGGCTGCTGCACAGCTTTTTATACCAAACTTTGACCTCTAATTCGAGTATTGTTTTGAATTGTCAACAAGGCTAATCATAACAGTTTATACTTTAATTAACAAAAATTTATAATTACGATTCAAGGTTAAGGTCAAACTTTCCACTGTATGATTTTATGTTAGTTGACAATAATATTGTATATTAGGCAATTAATTATTATCTCGTATACATGTCTCGTTATGGGATTGAACCTTCTTTTCTCTGACAATAGCCTCATATCGTTGTAATTGAGGAATATAGAAGGGAACTATATGTATCTTAAGTAAGAGCCAAATTTTGTATCGGATGAGTTTTAGGAGCGCAAACTTCAACTTAATTTCGGAATGGATTTGTCTATGATCGCGAATTTGCTATTATTTGTTACAATTGAATAGTTTAACAGTAATTGATTTTATATGATTTATACCTTAGGTAGTGGTAGTTAATCCCCAGATGCGTTTTATCTCTATGTCTCGGGGCAACTGCATTTTACTGACAGCAATTCCTTGACGGTTTGCTTTCCTTCCTTTAATTAGTTTGGGCTTTGGATTTTTCTGAGAGAAACGGGGTTGATTAAAGCTTTTGATGCAGAATGGGATAAAAACAATTAGATAAATAAACCCGCTACAAGTCATGTTCAAGCAATTATCTTAGCTTATTATGTGTTGCTACATTGTAGCAGAAGTTATTTGTGCACCTATCACTATCGTATATGCCGTATTGTTTCGGTTTATTATTAATTTTCCTTAATATAACATGTATTTTCTTGAATCGCATATTTTATAGCAGCGTTGCCATATTTCAGATATATATCCCAATTAGGTTCAACTATGCAAATCATTCGATAAGGCTATCGAATGATTTGCATGAATCGTGGTTAAATATTGTGTGTGGTTCAGTTATCGCACTATTGGTTTCAGTGTTAGAATGCGAATATTTTTTTAGTTATTTCATGACTTTGGGCATGCCTTGCGTCACTTTGAGTTAGTTTTTGTCGATTGCGCCCCCGCAGCGAACGAAGCGAGCGGAGGCCTATGCCACACTGGGCCATGCGTGAAGTGAAATATTAATGGGATGATTAAAATTTACTAAGTGAGATATGCACAATCCGTTATTGCGTATATCGAAGAGTCTCGGCTTTTAAAAAGACGTACAATACTTATAAAGACAATAAACCCCAGGGCAAATGACACTTCATAAAGCCTACGGAAATATGGCGACAACGCAATCCATTACAGCTCATTTCATTCCGGGATTAACATGTCATCTGTACTTGAGATTTCGTTCTACACATTCGCCAACGAGCCGCATTCTATTGGGTTCATTTGTAGCTACGTGTTACTCGGTACACTCTTAATCGATATTTTTAATTTGTGAATATTTGCTTTTTGTACCGCGTATTGTAATTAAATTTCGAAGGTTGTGATAGTAAGGCCAATCGGTTTCCCAAGACACGATGTTTGCAAGAGAGAAAAGCCACAAAACATGTGTCTGTTCGATTCTGGGTGACGTCATTCTCATGGGCGAACAAGTTGTCGATGAAACTTCTTGTGGATGTATGGATGCCATTGAAACAGGCAGTTCAGTTGAAAGTTGTTTTTGTGAAGCACCTAAGTTGGAGTCTTCTATCCGCTACGTTTTTAAAGTCTGCCTTATCTTTCCCCTGGTTTTGGTTGCCTTCAATATTTCTGTCAGGTGAGTTGCTTTTGAATTTTTATGAATTTCCTCATTTTGAATTAATTTAATTTCACGTGGATATTTGTTAATTCCTTTCTCGTTTTTCGTCGCAGAGGTTCTGTCTCGTCCACCTTGCTGACTTCGACGTCAACAGAATTTGGGAAAATACTTCACAGGTTTGATTTTTCTGATTATTTTCTGATATTTTATTTTATTTGCTATGTCTGTGAATGTCTTTATTTTGGATTATAAACATTAGGTTTGTCAGCTTTGGGACCTCTAATCTTAATTTTGTATCCATTCTTTTGCAAACATAGTTTCGGTTTAAGTGGGATATATTTATCTAAAGAGGCCAGAGGTTCATACCATTTGTTTGCCATTGTATTATTTCTTTATTACATGAATACTCAAATTCTCTTGTTTAACTTAAAACGAGGTTAAAGTTTTTTTATATATTTAAATAAATATTTTAATGACGTGGTGTAGCGTTCAAGTGTGACCAACGCATGATCATGTTTTGGTTATTTCACGTTTATGTTTATTATCTTTACTAGTTTCGTAATGGATAATTAATAATATCTTACCAATAATTTATTTGCTTTTACAATCGGTTTTATTGATAATTGCATATTCTTTATCGGATGTTGCATAACAATTTGGTTATTTTTTTGTGTGTACGGCAATATATGGATTAACAAAAATTTAATTTCAATTCAACTTAAAGCGAGTAGTTACCTAAACCAATTTTTCTTTAATTCCTTTGTAACAGGTGTTTTGCTATTTACTAACAGTGGACTAGCTTGGTCATTTATGTTAGTTTCTCAAGGTATTGGTCCAAGTGAGGTAACTCTCTTAGTTGGTATATCCATATAATTTAATTTAATTAAATTATACGCATATAATTGAACTTTGGAACAATACAAATACGAGTACAATGATGTATTATCAATAAATGCCATTTTCCCAAACTTTAAACGCAACTAATGAATGACCTCATAGAAAGTGGCAGAAACACTTTGATATCTGGAGTTCGAAAATGCGGAATATATCAATGTAATAGGAACCAAGTTGTAGTTAGAATTCATAATAGTCATATAACCGAACTTCAGAACAATATGTTGGTAAGCAATGCTGTCATATTGGAGGAAAAAAGATTTGAAGGTTCTCTTGAGTCAAAGTCAAATAAAAGGAAGGTCAACGTAGCCCCTGGAAAATGCCTTCAAAATTTATCCGCATCATCAGAGGTGATGGCCGATGATGTGCGAGTTGTCAACATCGATTTTACGGAGCAAGAAGTGCCAGAGATCAGTGGAGGCAAAGGAATACCAATAAAATCAAGAGATTTTGAAGCCTGCAAAATGCCAGGAAATTGTCAATTACAGCTGGTCATAGACCGAAAATACCAGGGCTGCCTTAGAGGAAAGTGCCTGGAGGTTACACTTCATTAGCTGAAGATGAAGGGGATGACTCGGAACGCCAGAGCAATGGTGATGAAGTGCAAAAGTTATGAAAGGACAAAAACTTTTTATAGGTAAATATAAGCTTGAATATTTTGTCATTGTTTAATACGAAAAGAAATTTTATCCCGGCAAAGTCATTTGAGTCAATAAAAACTTAAACTCAAATTTCTTCTATGTCTGAGTCTGGACCAAAGGCTTGGAAATTGCCGCAACGACCAGATATTTTATGGCACAAAAATGTTGAGATCATGGAAAAAATTCAGACACCAGCGGCTAATACGTCAAGCACTAGTTTTGTTGCGCCTGAGATGCTTAAATATAAGAACTTCTTTATATTAAATAATATTTTTCAAGTTTCAAGTTTTTTAGTTCCTTTCTTTATTCTAAAATTGTCACCTAATTTAAATAATTATGGCAACATTTCCTAAACCCATTTAGCAAACTTACCAATAGATGCGAACGGCACCCAGTAATACAGTGGATAGCTAGGTCCGTGGATTCTTCGGTACACTTTAATAAATATATTAGTCACCACCTAGTTAACTGAGACTCAACTAGGAAAAATCTACAATGCTATTAAATCCTTAAAAGTAATTTTTGGAGGAGCTTTTCAGTAAGGCATAATATTTCCCCAAAATAAATACTTTATTCTTTTCCTACTACGAATGAGATCCGTTGATATAAAAAACAATTATACAGTACAATTATTATAACCACATGTATAAACAATAAAGCAATAGAAAAGAAGCGCTTGCATAATATTGACTATTTTAGACAAACGTGTTAGATATAAACTGTTAGGCAAATATCCTGCGTATCAATACATAGGTTAATAAAATAAAAATGACAAGTGGGTATATAGCGCACAGGGTTTAAAATTAATGAATTTTATTCTGCCGCAAGGTTATAAAATAAGGCATGTGAAACTAGTCAGTCAGTATGTAGAAAATCTAAACTTTGCCAAGACAGTCTTGCAAAAAAGTAAATAATATTACTTACAACTTAAGAAGTAGATATTTCTAATTTAAAATTATTCTCCAAATAAATATCAGTATTAGAATATGTAAGGTCCATGAATCTCCAAAGCATTTCAAATCATAACAGGAGCTTTCCAAACATTGTACAACATCCAGCCGATGATAAGCAACAAGGGCGTAAGACGCAAGTGGTGGTTTTAACCCAAAACACGCAAAAATAGATATCGCAATCAAGGCAAAGCGCTATACGTATGCTAGAGCGGTACCCGTAACTAACCCAAACTAACCTAAAAACAATTGTGTGGCTTAGCAAAAAATAAATATCTAACATTGAAAAGATTAATCATAACCTAACTAGTTTTTCATCTTACTATTGTCTGGTAATAGCCAGTGGAACAAAACAAATAGTGTTTATTCTAGAGACTTATTTAAAATCAATAATCGTCAATTGCAAAGATAGGCAATATGTGAGCAACAGCAACATAGATTCTTCTAGAAAGATTGGAAAATGCAATTAATTCCACTAAAGATAGCATGGAGACCATGTGACTTACCACGTGGAGGTAGGATTCTCGTAACTCAACAAGAACTTTTATAGGTAGCCTTCATGGCACTGGTTAGGGTCGAAATATATTACCGTAACAGAAATTCCATACAATAATGACCCTAATTAATTCTTAGTTGAAATGACGAACCTTAGTGCCTGATGGCACCACTACCCATCAATTTGGATTTTTAAGTAACAAATGCACATATGATGCTATGTTTTCCCTCTTTAATTATGTATACTCCAACCTGAACAACCATCACTCTACAGCAACCATTTACTGTGATTTCTCTAAAGCTTTCGATTGTGTAAATCATAATATCTTAATTAACAAATTGCAGTACTACGGATTCAGAGGAGTGCCTCTCGAATGGTTTAAGTCGTATCTTAATAACAGAAGTCAGCTTGTGAGGGTTGATACGTCGATGTCTTCTTGCAGGCCAATCGATTGTGGAGTACCCCAGGGTTCAGTACTAGGCCCCATTTTGTTTCTGCTATTTATCAACGACATTGCTTGTCTGGACATTACCGGTAAAGTTTGTCTCTTTGCGGACGATACTAGTTTCACTTGGAGCAATCAGGATATTACGGCGCTTCATAGAACTGTATCTAGTGACTTAATCACCATTAAATCATGGTGTGATTCTAATCTCCTGTACCTCAACGTTTCTAAAACTAAAGTTTTGTCATATAAAAGTACGTTGCCATCTTTTGTACCTAATAACACCACTATCGACGTCGTTGAATCTGTGAAATTTTTGGGGCTTGTTGTGGACAGTCATTTGAAGTGGGACTTGCACATCGATGTCTTATCAAAAAAATTAAGTTCTGCCTGTTTTGCGTTAAGAACTGTTTCCAGGGAACTTAGCGTGTCAACTGCTAGAACAGTCTATTATGCCCTTTTTGAGTCGCACCTCCGATACGCCCTTCCATTCTGGGGTACGTGTTGTGCGACTCAATTTGAGCGTATTTTCAAACTACAAAAGAGAGCTGTTCGACATTCACTGGGACTAAACAGTAGAACTCACTGCCAGGATTTCTTTAAAAGATTTAAAATATTAACTCTTCCTTCCTTATTCATATTTGAATCGGTTTGCTTAATCCGCAAGCACGTAACTGCCATTCCAGATAGACCATTTCACAACTATCCACTTAGGAATACGGAGCATGATCTTTATCTGCCAACCCCACGCTCAGAGTTAGTTAAAAGCTCTATATTGTACAATGCAAAAAAAATGCACAATAATCTACCATTTGAACTGAAGTCAATAACATCCTTTCCCGCATTTCGCAGAGCTTTGAGATTATACTTACTGGAGAGAGCCTTATACGCAGTCAACGACTTTTTTCTTAATTAATACTTAATTGTGAGCATCTTACACACTGGTTTAATGATTTCATGTTTAATGCTTGGTGTTTAGTGTTTAGTATTTGATGTTAAATATTTTGATATTTAATATTTTACATATTTTGACCACGTACAATTTGTACAATTATATAGTTTTGTATAGTTAGGTTTTTCTTTTTCTTTTTATTGTATATTTCTATTTGTGTTTCTATATGTTTTTTTTATATGTTTTTGTATGTTTTGTACTCTAGCTCTTGATATTTAACATTTTAAATAATATTTTGACCTCGTACAATTTGCGCAATTGTATAAAGTTTTGTATAGTTAGGTTTTTCTTTTTATTGTATATTTCTATTTGTGTTTTTATGTGTTTTGTATATTTTGTACTCTAGCTTTGTCTACAAATTGGAAAATTTTTTGACAATAAAGCATCTATTATTATTATTAATATTATTGAAAGATGAAGAAAACAAAAACAAATAATACATCGAACCAGAATTAGATAAATGAATTATAATAGACATTAGATGACTCTTATGATCTCCAAATTGTTTGAGGTAGCTATTGCAAGCAATTGGATTGAAATATTAAACAATCTCAATGTGTCGAACAAATTGTTAAGTTTTTATTAACTTTTAAATCAAAGAAATGCTTGCGAGCATTTTCCTGAGTAATTAAAAGAGCTCAAGTATTAAAATCTATGAAGACAATAGCTAGCAAATTGAACTGCATAACCAGGACTTTTAAAAGATGTTTCCGAAATCTAGTCGAGCATTTACTACTCACGAAAGGACAAAAATCAGACCTGATGTTATTATCATATTATAAGTATCTAGTACATCATACTGAGACATAAGTATAAGTATAGAAAGTGTTTTCAATAACTTTCACGGTAATGTACTTTATACACTGTACATATATTGAAATAATCCAATCTAAATTATGTTTGCAAATAAAAATAAATATAAAATAAGCAAAGCTGTAGCACTTCTTTATGCCAAAATTTGAAAATGCTACATAATAATGTTTTTTTTAACTTAAATACTTTTAGGTTCCTAGATAAAACAAGGCTTTTATTAACTAAGTTTGTTTAATGATCTGACGTTTATTTAATAAAAACTATGACCAACAAAATAATAATAATTTAACATGAGACCATACATATTCACCCCAAATTGCGGGGTGAAAATGGCCACCATGTGTAAAAAATATGATTATTCAAATTTAAAATATATATATATATAT
>MU182786.1:247160-294676 GCA_016904865.1 Pissodes strobi | reverse complement strand
ATAGAGATAAGAATCGAAAATAGAGAATCTCTTCAAGCTTTTATAATAACTATGAGAGGTAAAAGCACGTACTGTGTGATAGGTGTGACTATTTGAAGTTGAAAAGTGGACCACCATACGGAGTGACGTTTTACGGTACCAGCATTGTCATTTGAGGCATCCTCTACCAGACATACATAGATGATGACGAAACGGCAGCCCTAAGGATTAGAAGGAAGGAAGTGTCATCTAAAAGCAACATCTCACCAGAAAACAATCAACGTCGCCAGGAAGTTCTAAAAAGTTTAAACGAAGCAAGCTACAATAAAATGTAAGGTCGCTGTGGAGTGTCGGTGTGGGGCTCCACCTAATCTAACTACCAATTAAAAATTCGTAACTTCATTTTGGTAAGGAATTTTGGTGTAACAAGTCAAATTATTACTGCCATTTGGACATTTCTCAAAAATAGGAAATGCTTTTTATTGAAGCGTAATATGAAAAGAGTACTTAAATTTCAAGCACATGTAACGGCTGTGCACGTTTTACAAGTAAGTCTATTTATCATTCACTTCAATCGAGCTCACCCGTATCCATAATATATGTCATACACTCCAATCTGTCCTGCTCGCTCGCCGTTAAGCTGTTTCGATTTTTTCACTTGTTGATTGCTGTTAAACGCCAAAGTAATTATTTCATTCGTATTATGGATATTTATTTTAGCAGTTAGCCATCATTTTTTTAAATACACACACACACAACTTATAAGAAATCTTAAAAAGTATTAGCTTGCCACCAGCCAATAAATCGTATTGAATATTTTAAGACTTTCAAAACCAGTATTTCCCCTATACTTTTGCATAAAGTGGATTTTACATGTGCTTCATAACTAAATTCATTTAGTTCTGTTAAAGCAAACTATCTAAATTATAGATACATTAAGGACCATTGGAGTCAATGTATTCATTTAAAACAACGAGAAAGTTCACCTATCTACCTCTTTTGTTTATTATCTAGTATTAGTATTCCAAATCGGAAGTAAATAGTAAGTATATTTCATTTGAATTATTTGGCTCAATGGTTGAATCGATTTAATTCATTTTAGTTTGAAGCGACTTGGACTTCAGCTTCTTAGGCAGCCTAGACAGCTTTTTCAGTCACCGTACATATAGAAAAAGCTGTTTAGGCTGTCTGAAAAGTTGTTTAAGCTGTTTGAGCAGTTCATGTCGCTGAAAATATTCCGGATACTTGGTGCGCGCAGCTTCCTCCTTTCCCTACTAACTCAGTTGGTACTTTATTTAAGCTACAGTACAGTAATTATCTTACGGATCTACTCGACTTATAAACCAAATTTTCATACATCATACTAGCATAAATAAAATGAAGAACCACCTAATGTCGCGCGCCCATTTCGATATATCTAATGGTAAACTTCACCAACGTCATGTTTTCGAAACCTAATTTTCCATCTGGAACACGTAACTGCATGACTGATTCACTCCGCCGGGAGTCGGCAAAATCTATAATAATTTTCACTGACACCCCGTTGCGGTATGTTTGTACTGTGTTCGGTTGTTTAGGCTTTCTGGCTTGATGATTTCGCATTAAAATAAGTCAAGCGGTCAATTTATTCAGTTAAGGTACAAGCGTTATGATTTATAATGTCAATTTTTTACTTTAGGTGGTTTAATGTGGTGAATTATTTAGGTACGTTTTTCGGATTATAGGATTTTTATTCCAATTGAATTGAAATTATTTATTTCACTAACATGTTGAAATAATGGGTGTTTTACTCAAACGTGGTCCAGAAGTTACATTCCGAATAAGGTGGTGCCTTATTTGGTTATCAATATCGATTATTTGGACTTCGGTCGCACGGGGAGACTCATGCAACGATCGCTCCAGCTGATAAAGACATGCTGCAAGGGGGCAGCAAAGTCAATCCAAAAGGGCAGATTTAATACTATTTGCAAGGAAGCGTAGGCTGGGCTATATTTTCCCGGCCTTCAACTTGTTCGGCCAGCCTTTGAGCCATAAAGGATCAACCAGGCATATCGGGGTCATACTCGACTCTTTGACCTGGAAGGTACAAGTATACAGCCGAATTACGGAGTCGAACAATGTTCTATGGGCTTGTATACAAGCTTTTGGGTGCAAGTGAGGTCTAAAGCTTCATTGGATTTATACATCTGTGCTACACCCCATTATCACCTACGGGACCATCGTATGGTGGGCCGGTACGCAATCGGCCATGTCTAGGGCTCAGTTAGTTAGATTTCAAAGACTGTCATGCGTGAGAATTACAGGTGCTATGAGGACGAGACCCACTAAGGCTCTTGACAGACTGACTAGCTTGCTGCCCCTCCACGTATTTCTGGTGCATGAGGCCTGAGAGTCTGTTTGCAGACTGATAGATCTCGGTCACCCAAGTAACAAGAACTCGACGGGACACACTAGGATTTGGAGGTGAGCAGTTGATGATTGCATGAAATTCTTAATAAAAACATGTCGCTCACTATCATATAAAGTAAGTCCGTCCCGGCTAATGGAATCGTCTGATACACAGACGGCTCCAAAACAGATAGTGGTATTGGAGCGGGTGAGTACGGATAAGCCATTAGGGTGAAGCATCTGCAAATATGTTCCAGGCCTAAATGTATATGATCCTCAAATACGGGTACGAGAACCTGTCAAGGGCCTTCAGAGGGAAGTACATCTACATCTGCTCAGACAGCAGAGCTTCATCCGAAGGGATCCAATGAATGTAAGGGTCAAGAATCTATGGCGGATTATTCCAGGAATAGGCAGACTGGGTTTTCCCTTGGGAGACCCATTGTGTGGTAGGATGAAGGTATTCCTAGCTTGGAAGATGGAGAGACGTGAAGCATGTGATAGGGCTCACAGGGTACTGCTACTTGAACAGCTGCTGCGGATCGTAGAAGATTCGAGAGGCAGGGAGTGTCGGAAGGATGGGGGCTAAATTGGTATCTAAGTGGGCGCATAATGGGCTCAGATTACTGGTCTACATGCAAGAAAGAATTCTCCTGCCATGTTTAAAAATGCATTCATTCAAGGTGGTACCTCAATAGGAGCTTGATGTCTATGGCGAAACTTCTCTTCCGTATTTCACTATAAAGGACTGAACACAGTGGTTTCAAATAAGAATAACGCTGCAATTTAGTACAGCATTTTTCGTCGTGAGAAATATCTGTCATCAGAACTAGAAGAAAGCGCATTTTTAACCAATCTAAACCATATTAAATGGAATAATGCAAGATTGAGGAGGGGGATCAATACAATTGACACAAACCTTAGTTGATCGTCTGAGCTTCGCCAGCGATCATCGACTGCTAACTAGGGAATGGTTTCAAAATAATAACTCTTAAACAACCAATTACCTTTCCCTTAGATTGAGGTCAAGAAACCTAAAGTTACAGAGAAGTTCCAACTTGACTCACAGGATATAGTATTAGCGTTGCTGAGCTGAAAGCACAATGTTTTTAGGTATTTATAGCGATCAAAACTTATATTAAGCTAAATCGTTTTCCTGCATTTACAAAAAAGTAATTCAGCATGTTATTTTTTTGAGTGTCTTATCCCAGTATCTCGCGAATTAGAACTTGAAAATTTAATATTCAAAGCACAATCAATATGTGCTTAAGTTTAGGGTTAGTTTTTCTAGGGAGCTAGTACGAATGTTTTTATTGCGCAAAACGGATTTTTACGCAAAAATTATAGGGAACTATTAAGGAATGGATTAAGAGAACTTAATGTATTAAATTTTCCAGTGTTATATATTTGCATGCCTGGTATTATTATTCTATAATGGAAATCGCTTTCCAACGAACGAAATCCAACAGCCGTTTAGTACAGGAAATATGCACAGACTTGAAGCAATCGATGAGAAACCAAGAATATGTATGTATACAGTATTTTTAAGGCGCTACCAAATCACTGAAAGACTGAACCTAATTTGATTAATTTTAAAAAGTGTGTCTTGGATCTAATTATTACTCAATTTATTTTTGCTTTCAAATTATTCTGAAATATATTTTTAGCTTCCAATTTTATAACATTTTGTTGCGGTTTATTGTTATTATTTCCTTTTTGACTGCACTTCTTTCAATCGTGTTTTTTGCACGTGCTGTATGTTAAAAAATGGAATAGATTTTTCGCGACTTAAACTGTTTTATCTTCGTCGTTTAACTTAGAAAACTGGCAAAGAAATTCTCGCGAAACCTAATCTACCCTCTGTAATCAACAAGTAAATTTTACTAACAGGAAAAGCACCACATATGAAACGATTAGTTGTATGCCTATAAAGAAAAGTCTCATAAATCTATATATTTTTCGAAGCATACCCTTAAATTCCACGGCATCTGTAGGCAAACAAAGCAGATAATGGGATAGTTGCGCACTCGCCCAAAAAACCCAGCCGCCAAAATTAAAATTGCTCGCATATTATCCCCATTTTACCTTGCCTAAAGAAAATAAAAACTGATTATTGAAGAGATTTTTCATTATTGAAATTCAAGTAAATAAAAAAACTTAGAAGAAAGGTGTGTCATATCCTCTCTGATAATGAATTCAAATTTAGTTGCAATTCTGGTTTAATGGCATTACTGTTATGAGCTTTTCTTTAAAATATGTGTTTAGGTTGCATATAGTTGGAATTCTCATTTAGCTCATTCAATATATTACCTATTGAAAAATTAGATGTACTAACCTTTCGTCTTTATATCTTGGTTCAAGCAAGTATACATTTATTAAATGTATTTCTAAAGTGACCTTGCACTCTTGAATAAGTAAATTAAAACGATTGAAAAGAAATGTGTGTCGTATCCTCTGTGATAATGGAAACTGGGACTCAATACTTCTGTTGCCGCTGATTCGTTTTTTTTTTCAGACAAACGGGCTTGAGCAGTGCGTACTCGAACAGTTTCCAGTCTTGTTTTTCGATGGTCATCTGTTTCTGAAGCTCGAAATGCTTTTTTCCTTCGTACCTGCGCTGTAGGTAGATCGGTGTGAGGTCTGGACTATTTGGAGGCCAGTGTAATGATTCATATCTACCGATTTATGTGTTATACTGCACACATAATACGAGAAAGCGCTGTTGCTATATAATACATCGACGACCCAGAATTTTACTTTGTAATATCCCACGCGAAACGTGGGCATGGTACATTAAAGGTTCCCCCTTAGTTGATAAAATTGATTAATCTGTTCAAACCATAGTATAAAGTAACTTAGGGCCGCATTATTTTGTTAATATTTGTGACGAAAGTATATGTCCTTTCTTCTAAGCCTTTAAAAGTCATTCATATCTGCACAATGATGAATTGAGTTTCTTGGAGTCTCTTGAAAATATAACAAAATCCCTGGCTATATTTCCTCATTTCCTTCTTCTTCTTTCACTGCCTAGAATTCTTCCTTCTGCGGCTTTACTTGCAACAGTAGATTCTTATCTGGCTGACCGCAATTATTTAAAATAAAGGAAAAAAAACATGAAAATAATTGGTCCGCTGCAGTCAGTGAATCGTCGCTTATTCATCCTCGGTGTAAGTTTCACGAACTGGAATCTGGCTTTATTTTCCGATAGAACGATATGTAGATCGTTTACAAATAACACTCGGATTTTCCGTCACTAGCTGATGTGAACCTCATGTCTATCGTGATTGCACTCGTTGCAAGCTGCAAGTTTTTGTTTAATTTTTAAGTTCTCGTGTGCTTACTTGGATGTTACATCTGATGAAACTGGCAATGGCGAAACAAATAACCTAATTAGTACATTATTATTCTTACACTTTCTACTTAAATATATTTTATTTTCCATAAGACTGTGCGCAATTCTTTCTAAGATATTTTAAAAGATTCGGGATTAACTGTGAAAGCCGACAGGTGTGATAAAATGACATAAAGATTATTTAAGTCTGTTTAACCGAACAGGGATTGGCCCATCTTTTTGGAAAGTCGCTCGAGTGCAACTTGTTTTAAAAAAGGCAAGAAAACAGCCCCCTCAAACTATCGCCCGATTGCCTTGCTTCCAATAATATCCAAAGCCATGGAACGTGTAGTTAATCAACAACTTCTCAGATACCTCGAAACCAACAGAATAATCAGCGACGCCCAATACGGCATTCTCAAAGAGATATCACCAGGAGATATATTGGCCTATGTCACGCATATATGGATTAGGGCAATTGAGAACTAAGGAGAATCTCGAGCGATTGCGTTGGATATTTCGAGGGCATTCGACAAAGTTTGGCATGAGGGTTTGCTCAACAAACTGCCGTTTTTCGGGACTGCCAGCCTCTCTCTGCAGCTTGTTTGCCAGTGTCCTTAGGAACCGATTTCTGCGCATTACAGTTTATGGACACATCTCAGACACATTCACCATTAGCGCGGGCGTGCCTCAGGGCGCAATACTTTCACCAACTCTGTTCCTCATCTGATTAATGAATGTCCTGCTGACCGAAACCAATAATCCTGTTTACAGTTTTGCAAATGACAGTATCCTTGTCTCCCAATTTGGATCAGAAACACCTACTAGCGACTGAGACTTATCACTATCGACAGAAGCAGATTACAACAATTAAACAAGATCTGGAGAAAGTTTGTACTTGGGTCTGCAGGAATTTAGTCCAATTTAATGTTGCAATAACCCAAGCAGCCACGTTTACCAAGAAAACCAATACGGCGTGCCCTGACATCATTATGGCAGGATTTACCATTCCTTCATCCTCGTCAGTTGGACTACTGGGTGTCTCGGTTAACAGCAATATGTCCTGGCATGACCACGTTGCTAACATCGCAAAATCAGCCTCGCAGAAGCTTGGAGCGCTATTTCGCAACAAAAAAATGCATCCACCGCAGCACCTGCTCTTGCTCTACAAAGCGCAAATAAGACCGTACTTAGAATATTGCTCATACATCTGGGGTGACGCACCTAAGCACACCATAAAGGTGCTGAATTCCATTCAGAAGAGAGCTGTGCGTCTCGTCGGCGATCCGTAGTTGACCCGAGATTTGAATAGTCTGGAACACCGCAAACATATGGCCTAGATATTCCTGTTTTACAGATATTTTCACGGCATATGTTCCCAAGATTTCGCCCCGGTCATCTTGCCTCCAGCAACGAATGTCAGACAGTCACGACAGACCCGTTCGTTGTGCAACTAGAAACGCCTAGAACATCGCTTTACAAGGACTCCTTTGTCTGGCTCGCTGAATCGCTGTGGAACTCACTTCCAGGGCATCTGTTTCACCCAAATTACAGCCTACAGCTATTCAAAAACCGTATCAATCAACATCTTCGCACACACACCCCTCATCGAGTGCCATAGGATCTTCTTTTAGAGTGTGTATCATTGCCATAAAAAATACCAAATTCGTGTTGTCTAGGCTTAAAGCTACAATTTTGAAGTTCATACTTTTCCTTTGTTATTAAATTAATAATTATCAGGTTTTGCACATCAAATATACATGTTGTTTTTATTTGAACTACACTAATTTGCGCTAACGAGTACTTCAAACTTTCTAAACAACATTAACCATATTTTCGAAAGCTAATTTTGCATTTGAAACGGATAACTGCATGACTAATTCACTACGATGGAACTTCATAATAGTTTTCACTTACACCTCGTTGCGGTCTGTTTGTACTCTGTTCGACTGTTTAGGCTTTCTCGCTTGATGATTCCCCATTAAAGTTAGTCAAACGGTCATATTATACGGTTCTGTAGCTTCTCGGTGAACTTACAAGCAGTATTCTGATTTATTATGCAAATATTTTGCTTTAACTGGTTAAGAGTTTATGTTGTATTGAAATAGGATTTTTAAAGGACATTAGATGAATATTACGAAACGAAAATTGGCTTTGCGTGTATAAAACAATTTGCACAATATTTTAACTTAGAGAGTCGACTCAAACTAAAGAATTACTCCATGAGCAATGTCTGCATTGTCAGTCTGTCATGCTATCAAGGCATGTCCTAAAGGTTTTGAGTGATAACAGAACTAAAAGTCTGCCCCTCAGGAATTGTCCATAAAATTAAATTTGAAATATTTCCATATTTTGTTCTCTTTTTTCTGGGTTACTTTGGATTGGTCCATGCTGGCACTTTATTTTTTGATAAGCTGGGTACCACTTCTATATTTTTAATTTATAAAAAGTTTAAAACTCTAAATACACAATTTGCACATGAACGTCCCCTGATAATGGGAGTATATAAGAATTTTCAGAAAATTTTCATTCATTAGTTCTAACCATAAAGCACTTTTGCATTGATAGAAGGTCTAAAAATCATGATGAACCATTTAACCTACCAATGGTCATCAATCAGTGGGATCTCTTTTACAATGCTCTGGGCGAACAAAAGAGAAAACAGCAAACAATTAAAACCACCCACTATTTTACTATACTAATCGCAATAAATATTAGATTGGCATTTATTAATTATATATCAATAGACATTGTGGGTAAACGTGCTGTATACATTATTGCAAATAGGCAAAGGGTAATAAATTAGCTAAATCGTTATAAATCGGAGAGATTAGAATAATACATTACTCTAACTAAATTTAATGAACTCTGCAATTAATTTAGGTTACTCTTTCCTAAACAAAATTAACAGTTGACAGAGAACCCTAAATACTCGTAAATATTCGGTAATTATAATAGGTTCGTAATAATTTATCACCGGAGTTATATGGAAACCATACATATTTAATGTGTAAATAGTAGAATAAACGCATTCCGTGGAAACAATTAAACGTTTGTATAATGCTTCAGTCGAGAATATAGGATTTTGGAATGAGAAAATGTTTTAACTCGACCCAATTAGCTGCGCTACTTTAAAATGTTTTTGAATATTTAGAAAAATTTAAAACTTCATTTATTGCCAGAAAATAAAATACATTTTGTGTGTTAATGAATTAACGATTCGGGGATTCATGTTATATTACACTGAAACATAGCGGATACTCCTACACAACGGAAACCTTTACTGAACGGACAATGTTCATGTTTCCATATATAGTTTATACAATACATCACTTAACAACAGACCTTCCTCACAACCATTCCGTACAAAATTTACCTAAATTTTGTATTAATTCTTGGGATTTCACCTGCCAACAATGGGTAATAAATATTAAGACTTAAGATTATTAAACATTTGGCTATAGAATCCCAAAAAAACTGAAAGTCATAAAACTGGGTAGGGAGCTACTTAGTGCTCGGTTTTTATTATAGATTCAGTAGAAACGTATCAATACGCTTCTTCTTTTGCAAAACCTACTTTAGAACTTATTAGTCCTATGCATTTCGCGAATTTAGATCTGAATCTAATCACAGAGTAACAATGTCTTCAGTTAAGAGACATTTTTTGAGTATGGAAGAAAATTATCAGTGAGTTTTGGCCGAAAAATTTTAATAGTAAAGGCGTTTTTAAGGAAAAGCTCGAATTAAAAATGTTGTATAGTGAAAATGGAAATCTGCAACGAACAAAAAGACTGAAACTGAAGGTGTTGCCATCGATCTATAGTGCCCGACTAGTTTTGCAACATAAAGGGTAAGGACATACCATTATCTGGAAATAATTATAAAAGAAACTTTGGAGACCGCCAGAGAACTAAATTTGAACTTTAAAGCTTCATTGGCCTCTAATGCTCAAATATAAATGAGCCGTTCTTTACAAAATCCCTAAGAAACAAGGAACATTTTATATATTAAGTTTCACCCGCTAGGGATTTTCAAACAGCTAGTCTTATAGAGCTACTTACAACCCTAGACTTATAAGTCTTATGGTATTTTGTACAATTAAAAAATTTTAAACTTCTTGTAAAAATTCTAAAACTACAAAATCATATTTGTTGAATTGTAACCCTCTGAGTCTTCGTATTACTTTAACACTCTGCATATCCCCTTTTAAAATAATATTCTAAAACTTTTTATTATTTGAAGAAAATTCACTCCTAGATTCTTGTAGAATATACAAATTTCCAAACTTTGGACCACTTATAAATTGTAAATCTTCTGTAAAAGTATATCTTGTAAAGTAAAATTCTCCATGTGTCTATTATATTTCTATAAAATTATCAACTTCTGTAAATCCTAAAACTTCATATCATTTGACCATGAAAATGTTTTACAGAATTGTAAATCTCTATCTTCTTGTGAAGTAAAATCTAATTCTTCCTGTCATATTGGTAAAATTGACTGTAAGAAATTGTAAACCTCTATTCCCTTGCATTAAAATTGTAAATTTATTTCCCCTTGTGCAGCAAAATTGTAAATCTTCCTATAATATATGGACAAGACTAAATCTATAAGATTGTAAACTTCTGTTTAATTGTAAATAATGGAACTTCGTAACATACTCTTTCTATGCCATTTAGTAAATGAAACAACAATAAAAAATAATCCACTCCTTAATTTAGCCCAATTGTAAATCTGTTTTAAAACTATTCCTTCTAAAGTAAATTTTGCATGTTTCTATGAAATTATAAACTTTAACAAATCCTAGAACTTTGGATTATTTTATCATAAAAACTTTTTACTGAATTGTAATTTTCTATCTCCTTGTGAACCAAAATCCTAATTATTCCTGTCATATTGGCAAAATTGTAACTCTAAGAAATTGTAAACCTTAACTCCCTTGCATAAAGATTGTAAAAGTTTTTGTTCAATTGTAAATTCTGAAACATCATAACATAAACTCTTTCTATGTCATTTTGTAAATAAAACAACAATAAAAAACATTTTACTCCATAATTCAGCCCAATTGTAAATCTGTTGTAAAATTATCCCCTCTAAAGTAAAATTCGCCATTTTTCTATGAAATTATAAACAAATCCTAGAACTTCATATTATTTTATTATAAAAACTGTTTACTGAATTGTAATTTTCTATCCCTTTGTGAAGCAAACCATTATTATTCCTGTCGTATTGGTAAAACTGTAACTCTAAGAAATTGTAAACCTCTATTCCCTTGCATAAACATTGTAAATCTCTTTCCTCTTGTATAGTAAAATTGTAAATCTTCCTGGCATATTTGGACAATCCCAAATCTAAAAAAAAGTAGGCTTGTGTTCAATTGCAAATTCTGAAACTTCATAACATAAACTCTTTCTATGTCATTTTGTAAATGAAACAACAATAAAAAAACATTTCACTCCTTAATTTATCCCAATTGTAAATCTGTTGTAAAACTATCCCCTCTAAAGTAAAAAGTTCGCCATATTTCTATGAGATTATAAATTTCAACAAATCCTGGAACATCATATTATTTTATCATAAAAACTTTTTATTGAATTGTAATTTTCTATCTCCTTGTGAAGCAAAAAACTAATTAATCCTGTCACATTGGTAAAATTGTAACTCTAAGAAATTATAAACCTCTATTTCCTTGCATAAAAATTGTAAATCTATTTCCGCTTGTATAGTAAAATTGTAAATCTGCCTGTCATATTTGGGCAATTCTAAACCTAAAAGATTGTGTGCTTCTGTTCAATTGTAAATTCTGTTCGTAACATAAACTCTTTCTATGTCATTTTGTAAACGAGACAACATTAAAAACAATCCAGTTCTTAGTTAAACCCAATTGTAAATCTATTGTAAATTATCCCCTCTAAAGTAAAGTTCTCCATGTGTATTATGTTTCTATGAAATTATAAACTTCAATAAATCTTAGATCTTCATATTATTTTAGCATAATTTTTTTTACTGAATTCTAATTTTCTATCTCCTTGTGAAGCAAAAACCTAATTATTCCTGTCATATTGGTAAAATTGTAACTCTAAGAAATTGTAAATCTCTATTCCCTTGCATAAAAATTGCAAATCTCCTTCCCCTTTTATAGTAAAGTTGTAAATCTTCCTGTCATATTTGGGCAATTCTAAATCTAAAAGATTGTAAGCTTCTGTTGAATTATAAATTCTGAAACTTCGTAACATAAACTCTTTCTATGTCATTTTGTAAATGAAA
This sequence comes from Pissodes strobi, assembly GCA_016904865.1. Lineage (NCBI taxonomy): Eukaryota > Metazoa > Arthropoda > Insecta > Coleoptera > Curculionidae > Pissodes > Pissodes strobi. The sequence continues at coordinate 282,714 of MU182786.1, read as the reverse complement.
CAACAATTAAAAAACAAATCACTCCTTAATTTAACCGAAGGTAAATTGTAAGCTAAATCTCGCTAACTTGTTAAAAAAATAGCCTCTTAACCCATTATAAAATTATTTAATAATTCGTAGAATAAACTTGCTAAACAATAAGAATCTCTTAGAAAATAAAATTCTTGTAAAATAGATTTTCATAGACTGAAATCATAAAAGGAGAAATTGTAAACCTCTATTCTCTTGAATAAAAATTGTAAATCTATTTTCCCTTGTATAGTAAAATTGTAAATCTTGCTATAATATTTGGACAATTCTAAATCTGTGAGATTGTAAACCTGTGATCAATTGTAAATTCTGAAACTATCACATAAACTCTTTCTCTGTCATTTTGTAAACGAAACAACAACAAAAAACAATTCACTCCTTTGTTTAACCCAAGATAAATTGTAAATTTGTTAAAAAATAGCCTCTTAACCCATTATAAAATTCTTTAAGAATGTAGTCCCTTAGAAAATAAAATTCTTGTAAAATAAAGTTTATATGTCATTATGCCACTAACATCTAGATTGTTCGATGTGACCACACCATCACACTCTTATAATGGATTGCTGTGAGTAGTCAATGTATGTGTTTTTTTCTTCATCTCTATCTTCTTCAGGGTTACTATTGGCTCTTAAAATATATATTAAATGACACGATGGTGACACAAGTGCTTATAATGATTTAATGATATATTTACAAATTAGTAAGCAAGTACAGAATTTAGCCCTTTTATTCCAATTCTATTCTGTTCTTATTATTATTATTTTTTTTATTGCCATAATTTGCCTGCCGAGTAAACTAAAAAAAAACATTTCAAAGAGAAACAGTTAGATCTTTTGATGTGTTCTTCAGTGATTAAACAATCCTATGCGTGATCTGCAGATGCGACCACAAATATTACAAGAGTATTCCTCTTGGTTAGCCTGCCTTTGGGTTTTTCGTGTAGGTTGGGGAATTCTAGAAGTGGCGCTTTTCTAGTTGGTCCGATCGGATTGTTTTGGATACCCAGCACTTTTAAATCCTCGTAGATAACGTCTTTAAAGCGTTTATCCTGCCCATCCTGTCTTCTTCTACCCTCAGTAAGTTCACCGTAAAGTAAGGTCTTAGATAGACCTTGTTCTTCCATGCTGCAGACATGGCCTAGCCATCTCATTCTCGCTCTTTTCTAACTAGGATGTCAACTCTTAAGCAGTTGAACTTTTGGGACTTTATAAACCATCTGATTCTCATTACTTGTCGAAGTCGACTTGCTGGAACTTCTCAAGAGCCTTAATATGCCTTCTATATGGAATCCATGACTTGCTGCCGTATAAAAGCGTTGGAATAATACCAGTTCTATAGACTGCGGCTTTGGTCTTAAGACTGAAGTCATGGTTAAAGAATGCTCCAATACGCGCTTTTGATGCCGCACTACGTCGACTGGCCCTTTCTTCGTCTATGCTTGATTTTGTACTAAAGTTACCAAACAGTTGAAATGTTCAACTTGTTCTAAGGTTTCTCCGTTGACTTCTATGGACTGAGGATTGTCAGGAGCAGGTTTTAGATCACTATTCTGTATCTGTATCTTAGAAACCATTTATTTCACATAAATTGTCTTTAAACATTGTTATTTTAGTTGATCTGCCTTGTTGGTGGTTTTATTAACTTTTTGCGCTGCATTAAAGCTAATAAAATAAAATGGCTCTTAGATATAGAGCTAGCGTTTATAGGTATAGGCTAACGGAAAAGATAGCGCTCAAGATTTAGGAATCCAAATTATCGCATTTTTCCTTTATCTATACAGATAAAGCCTCAAAAAGATCACTTGGATGGAATGAATCAGCCTTGACTAGATTCGCAGCAATTTTTTTTCTGCAGGGGTTGGTACCTATTTACCAGTCGAACTACAAACTGCCTATATAACTACATAAATAAGATTGCAAGTAAGTAATGAAGAAATCAGCAACAACCAAAAAACTAAAATTAGGTTAATTTGTTTAAATTGGTATTCCCTGTATGTGACGACTAACAATGCCACACAATGACATAGAATTCAGTATTAGGGAAATATTTTCAGGTAGAATAATTGCCAGTTTCATTGCATTAACCTAATAAATGAGGTCGTAGACCAATTTTAAACAATGTAAAACCTTTAATATATAATGCGGAATTCGTTTATTTCGCTGTTTAAACATTGACTATGTACGTTTTCAGAGTCGTTTCAATGATAAATGGTGCACATATTATAATTACTAAATATTTGCGGATATTTGGGGAATAGTCAATTGTTAATTATTGCATGTTGAAGGAGATGAATTGCCAAATTCATTAAATTTGATGATTGCCAATGTATAACTTAAATCTCAGCGATTTACGTGTAAATATATGACATGAGACTATGTCTATGAAAAGCGTATTATGGAGTTACTAATTTTTTATCCATTTAAATCTAGAGTACACATTTCGAGGAAGAGTAGAAAGCATCAAAATATATATATATAGAATTAAATGCATAGGAATGTTAAGAATTTTGAATAAAACCTACAATAAATCTACAATAATTAAAAAATAATATTTAGACTATAAATGAAATGTTACTATACAGTTTCTGAAATCGGGCGTTATCAAAAACGAATATAAAGACACTAAAATCGTTTTAGTAATTCTTCACGCACTTTCTTTACACCCTGCGTTTAATCATGGTTCAACCCTGGTACAAACATGCTCTCGGAAAAGAGGATAATACCATCATCTGTAATGAACGCCGATTACACCCTTTTATGTACTCACTGTATTTACGGCCTTTTCATCAACTCCTGTTCATTTTCTAAAACCAGGTTCGCAGTACCAGTGTGTTGACACCCTATTTTGATGAAAAATAATTTACTTAGACACTATGGGCACCAACCCCTATTTCTCCACATAGTAATCAGTAACTTCATCCCACTTGTCAGTACTCAAAAGTACCTTAGTTATAATGAAATGAGCGTAGGCCAAACCACTTTCTGTTTTAAAATACTAATTGAGATTTCCAATTTAAGGGGGCACACAATTTAAAGGGAGCATTTTTATATTAAATCAGTGGTTGACTCAAATATGTTCAGGTAATTTCTGTTATGACCTAGTTATTTAAAAATTCACCAGACAGATAATATATGACATAATAAAAAGAAACAAATTATATTGACTCTTATCATTCTGTGATTTACTTTGCATCAAACTATACCCCGAGCTTAAATTTAACATGGTGAAGAAATTCTACACTCTCTAATAAATGAAATACAGATTGGAAATAGCATTGAGTTTTAATGAGAGGTTCATAAAATATCAAGGATATACAGCAGTTATGTTTCTATAAATAATAGAGGTGCCCTAACCATTATGAATTACAGCTATACTTACTTTATATGTCTTAATGTTAATCCGTAACCTGCAATCCAAGCCTTAATAGATCACCTTTTTTTCACGACGAGTGACGAATTTCCAACAGCGTTTCCTATAGTACTTTTCTGAACACGTCGAAATGACTTTACTTATTTACTTTCCACGGGTCTCTGGTACTCAGATACTTTTCTCGAGTTGGTCAATAGTGTTTAACCATTTGGACAGAGTAACATTCTAGAAAGATAAATTTTTACTAAATTTCCCGAGTTCCCATATATTTTTGGGCAGAATAACGTTCTAAGTCGCGTGAAGTTTATTTTCTGACTAACTATTTCCCAGAGATTTTTGAAACTTTTATACCAACTTTTACGGCTTGTTTTCTACTAGAAAAATCTGGATTCTGCAGGTGTCCAGCTATTAAAATGTTTTTACTAAGAACACTTAAATTTCCTAAGTCGCCGAAAATTTTCTTATGGCAATTAGCGTTTTAACATTGTAACGAAATAATAATTACTTCGTTACATGGTTTTTCATATTTTAAGATTTCTTTCTAACAAAGTGATTTTTATGCAAATTTCTACATACGGCTGATTTCTGCAATTGGATAAGGTTTCAATAAAAGTTAAATCATTTATACATAGGTGGAGCTACTGTTAAAATTGTACGGCTAGAATATCTAGAGCGTTTTCTGTAACAATATTTTTATTGTACTAGCCATTGGTAATAGAGGGCGATAATAATTCTAATAATTTCTGAGTCGTCTCCCTCCTAAATTGGTGCGCGGTTCGAGCAGATATTGAAATCGAACGGCCAGCCGCTTTGTCTTGAACCTTACGTCTAGGAGAGCAGGCCATTTTATTTTTGCTGGGTGTGATTTTTCACATTCAGTTTTTAAGTTTATCGAATTTATTTTTCTGTTTTAGGACAATTTTCAGAATATTGAAGGGTTTTAAAACCGTGACCTGTTCAACAACATTTCTGATTAGATATCTGAAGTAGATTTCTAATATCTAAATTTGTACTTTATATTCCTTTTTCATCGTGGCCATCTTGGAAATGTTGTTGAGTGAGTGATCTTATTGGAGGCTTTATCGAATATAGTTCGATATATTTATCGTGAATCTTGTTAACTTTTACAGAAATATTTAATTTCGCAGTTAGAAGTTAGCAAGGAGGATTTCTAACTAACACCATTTTATTACCTGTTTCTGTTGTTTTTTTTTATGTTTTTAGCAAATTTCTAGTACCAATCCGACGTTGTCTAAAGTCATCCAGCGACATAGGCCCTTGCCAAATTTGGGAAGAGACGGATGGTTAACCATTAAACCTTCAGTTTGCTGCCGGTAGAGGAATTGGGAAATCCCACTTTCTGGAGTCTAGGGTGAGTTCTCTTTTCTTATTTCTAGTTTTTGAAATATAATATTGAATTTTTGGAGAGCTCACCTTGGTTTTTTACTTTTTCTCTCTGCCGACAGCGAACGGTAAATTTATACCTTTTCTCTTTGTAATTCTTGCTCCTTGCCAAACATTTAACTTAATTTGCTTTGTTTACCTTTCTTGTGGCACTTAACGCTCACCTGGGCGGGATTTTTGAGAACGATTGACATTTTGTGAAATGTCGATCCGTTTAATATTGTAATTTTTGCATTTACGGTTTTATTAATGCATGAATTTGACTTGTGGGAATTTGCATAACTACAAATTCACAATTTTGAAGTAATCATATCTTTCTCTCAATTAGTAGTAGTATTTTGCTCATTTCTAGAACTTTTTTATTCAATCAACTTTTTGTGGACCTTTCATTTATTTTGCACTTAATTAGAAGTGTGCTTAAGTCAAGTCTAATATTTTTTTTCTTCATTGTAAAGACCAGAATATTTAATTTATAACTAATTTTAATTATTGATATTTCAACTGAATTTTTTTGCCAATCTAAAATTTAACTAATTAATTTAATTTTTCAAAACTCTAAAGCAATTTGTTTAACAAGTACTATTTTAAACTGTTTCAGTCCAATTCTATTTATTTTAATAAATTATTGTAAATTTATTTTTAAGAATATCTTTCATTTCCTGCAAGGAGCGAGATTCCGCGATTCTCAACGTCTTTCAAGTAATTTTTGTCAGTTCTTTTAAGCTTTTATTGGTACTACTTGACAGTTATTTTGAGAGTTAAGGAATATCTGGCGCCCAAATGAAAATATATTGCTAACAAATAAGAGAAATCCACACCCAAATTATCATAGCCGGTATACTATTACGTTTCAATAAAATCAGGAACACAATCTGTTACAACATGTTTTGTAAATTCCAATACCACCGAGTGTTCCAAATTAGGGTAATTAAAATTGGTTATTCCAGTTAACATGATTTTTGCATTCCGATACCAGGGTCTTTGCTCGGTGAATATTCTTAATAGAAACGCCCTCCGGGCCAAGGTTTTCTTTTTAGAGCAAAGTGTTGGGGGGACCTGTTTGTGAAACGTCCCACTAGTGGGTGATATTCTTTCTAGTTAGTTCATCCAGTTTCGCGTTATAATGCGGTCGAAAAAAAATTAAGTCGGCTGCACTTCGAATCTTATTCCGGTTCTGGTTAAGTCAAACACAATGCCGTTTATTTGGAATATATTCCAATATTAAGTTATTTTATTTTAATAAGGCATGTGATAGGTGCTAGTGTTGTACATTTTTCTTAGGCAAAATAATTTGACTTTAGACGCGGTTCGGGCATTATTTCTTGAAATTTGAATTTCAATTTAAATTTTGTTTTTTAAAATAAAATTATTATTTTATTTGAATGTTCTCTCTTGGCGATCTAATTCGACTTAATTTATTTAAATTTTATTTATTGGAGAGCTAGTAAAAACTTAAGTTATTTTTGAATAAATTTAAAATAATTATGACATAATTTGATGAAACAATTTACTCAGAATCGGTTACTAACTCCGATTCATTACACCATCCTCGGGCGAAGCCACCATTATAGCCACTGTAGGTAGAGGAAGACCCAAAGGAGGAGTTTTATTTCCACTGTTGTGGGCCCCTCTGGTAAATGACCCTCCAAAAACTATCCGCTGAAGGTTTCCTCTGCCTAGGATACGCAGATTTACCGCTACACTCTCGGAGAGAATTCAAGCAACCAAGAGTGGTTCCCTTCATACGAACAGGAGCTCTGAGATGGCTAAAACCACCAGTTCTCAACAGAATTTCCTTTTCCACAGAGGACAAATATCTAGGAATCATTTTTAATCAAGATTAGATTAGGTGAGAAGTTGATTGTAGGGCCTCCAAACTGTACTTAAAGCACGTTATTTAGGTCTGAATTTTTAATTAGACTCCAAAGGCGTGACACTGGCTCCATCTCATCATGCTCGGTTGTGGCTTGTCATCACCCAGCCTCTCAAATCTGAGCCTGCTCAGCGCTTCACAATTGCATCATACACGTTCAAAGGTCTCCTCCTCCTGACGAAGCCTACAGACACCTCTCTTATTTCCAGTCTAGTCAGGTACTTTTTTAACTTGCAATATCCTGTAGGTAAACCTGCTATTACTCGTACCATATTGCGATTGTGGCTTAGAAAATCCATAGTGAATTTGGGCTTATATTTTTTTATGAACCTTTTAACATGCCTTTATCCTGGTGTTCGGAGCCACCAGCTGTGAGATTATCATCTAATCCAGTTCTTGACTGTTCATCTAAAAAAGACCTCTTGCAATTCCATCCACCGAAGGAGTCTGGGCCTATCATGTTTCGGCTTGTTTATCCGCTTCTTCTTGGTGGTCTTCATGGCCTGGTACACAGGCCAAGGTTAGTTTGTTGGCCAGCCCAACGATTTCTAGGGTATTTATACAGACTCTAACCAATCTTGAATTGGCTTTATAGCCGCATGGCCGTCCGAATAACTTACTATGTTTTTACTCTTAGAACTCCTTTCTTGGATATGCATGGCACAGCGGTGTATGGCTGTAACTTCTGTCTGGAACACTATGGTATGCTTTCCTAAACTTATTACTATTTTTGATCTTGGCTTGCCTCTATAGATGCCGGCTCCTGAGCCTTGACTGGTCAGCGAGTCGTTAGTATACCAGACCAAATCTGCTCTGAGTGGGGGACCTTTCTCCGAGTCTTTCCTGTCTTTTTTTTTTTTTTTTATGGGATTGGCACACACACTAAAGGGAGATCCTATGGCGCTCGACGAGCGGTGTGTGTGCGAAGATGTTGATTGACACGGTTCTTGAATATTTGTAGGTCGTAATTAGTGGGAAACAGATGTCCTGGAAGTGAGTTCCACAGTGATGCAGTGCGCCAGACAAAGGAGTTCTGGTAAAGTGATTCTGGTGCGCTCCTGCCGTCTGTCGGGACTGTCTGACAGGAGTTGCCAGGGGCGGGATTATGCGGGCCAAATCCTGGGAACATCTGCCGTGAAAGTATCTGTAAAACAGAGACATCTCGGCCACATGTCTGCGATGTTCCAGACTATCCAGATTCCGGGTCAACTCCGGATCGCCGACGAGACGCACAGCCCTCTTCTGAATGGAATCCAGCAGCTTTAGGGTATGCTTTGGTGCGGCACCCCAGATATGTGAGCAATATTCTAAGCACGGTCTTATTTGCGCTTTGTACAGCAAGAGCAACTGCTGCGGTGTATAGAGTTTTTTGTTGCGAAATAGCGCACCAAGCTTCTGGGAGGCTGATTTTGCGATGTTAGCAACATGGTCATGCCATGACATATTGCTGTTGACCGAGACACCCAGCAGCCCGATTGACGAGGATGAAGGAATGGTCGATCCTGCCATAATGATGTCAGGGCCCGCTGTATTGGCCCTCTTAGTAAACGTTGCTGCTTGGGTCTTTGCTGCATTGAACTGGACCAAATTTCGGTCGCCCCAAGTTTGAACTTTCTCCAGGTCTTGATTAATTGCTGTAATCTGCTCCTGTCTGCGGTGATGAGTCTCAGTCGCTGGTAAGGGTTTTTCTGATCTAAAGTGGGAGACAAGGGTACTGTCATCTGCAAAACTGTAAACAGGATTATTCGTTTCGATCAGCAGGTCATTAATATAGATGAGGAACAGAGTTGGTGAAAGTATTGCGCCCTGAGGCACGCCCGCGTTGATGGTGAATGTGTCCGAGATGTGTCCATCGACTGCAACATGTAGGGATCGGTTCTTAAGGAAACTGGCCAGCCAGCTGCAGAGAGAGGCGGGCAGTCCCAAGGACGGCAGTTTGTTGAGCAGTCCGTCATGCCAAACTCTGTCGAATGCCTTTGAAATATCCAACGCAATCGCTCGAGACTCTCCGTAGTTTTCAATTGCCCTACTCCATATATGAGTGACATAGGCCAATATATCTCCTGTCGATCTCTCTTTGCGAAAGCCGTATTGATTATCGCTGATTATTCTGTTGCTCTCGAGGTACTTGAGTAGTTGCTGGTTGACTACACGTTCCATGACTTTGGAGATTATTGGAAGCAAGGCAATCGGGCGATAGTTTGAGGGCGTGGTTTTCTTGCCTTTTTTTGGAACAGGTTGCACTCGAGCGACTTTCCAAGAGGATGGGTAAATCCCTTTTCTGTAAGAAAGAGAAAAAAGCCTGGAAAAAACGGGTGTTAGTTCGTTGGCGCAGTTCTTTAGCACGATGGCAGGTATTCCGTCCGGTCCCGATGCCTTTTGCGTATCTAGTTCTTTAAGGATTTTGCGAATATCACGGTGAGAAAACTTGACTTCTGCCATGGTAGTGTTAATGTTCGGTATAGTGGGGAGAGTCCTGCCTTGGGGCACGTCTAAGGTAGAGTGCGATGAAAACATTTTGGCGAGCATGTTTGCTTTTTCCCTGGCTGTAGCCGCCGTGATGCCACGTTCGTCCGTCAAAGGTGGGAGAGACGTTTTTGTAAAGTTGTTACTTACTGCCTTTGCTACCGACCAGAAATTCCTGGAACCACTGGGGCATTGCAAAAGTTTATTCCTGATATTTTCACCAAAATGTGCCTCCTGAAATAGTATTGAGGAGTCACTTTGTCTAATGACATGTCATATAGTGACCCCTCCTCTATTTTCCTACTCAGGGCCTTTTCATGTTCTTCTATGTTACCTTGGCGTTGCTTGAGCCTGTTTTATGCCGCTTTTATTTATTCCTCTATGAAGATGTCGATTGGCGGTAGATCCAACAGAACCTTCAGTACTGGTGTTAGAGTAGTTGTCATGACTCCACAATACACATACAGTCCTTGTAGTTGCTTGATTTCTGTGGTGTTTGTGACCTTTCTTCCCCAGAAAATTGAACCAGTGGTCTCACTACACACATTTTGGGCTTAGCTCTTCTGCATCTACCCAGGGCAATTTTTACCTTCACGTGGTCCCCATGTCATTTTTTGGTCAAATATGACTCCTAGGAATTTGATTTCTTTAGGAAATGGGTTAATTATATCATTGAGCTTTGGACATTTAAGCCCTTCAAGTGCTCTTTTCCTGTGAAGGGGATGATTGTGGTTTCTAGCGAATTGACCGACAGGCCTTCTTCCCCGCACTCCGTCAATAATGTTCAGTGCATTTTGTGTTCTTTCTGAGACATAATTCATGCGTTTGCCTCTGACTACTATTACTAGGTCATCTCCGAATCCGAGACAGTGCATCTTTGCTAGAAGCTTCTAGGACAGCTCAATATAGTGGCGACAGAACCCCTCCCTGTGAACAGCCTCGCCATACTCGTACTCTACTGTGTCTCTGCCTAAGGTCGAGCTCTCAAGCTAGCCTCAGTCCAGTTGCAGGGAGTGGGTGGGATTCTCCTTCCCTTTAGTAATCAAAAGTTGATAATAAATTCACACATTTAAAAGGTTACACAGAAGGCTACGATAGTATTAAGCAGGTGTAGAAGAACGTGTGGGAAAAACTGTAATCAAAACCCTAACTCTATGGTTATTCACGAGAGATATGGGAGCCATGATAACATATGGAGCAGTGACTTGATGGACAAAAACTAGGCAAGGAGGCTATTGAATTAGACAGCTTCACATATAAATGAATGGTAGTATAAGAATGCCAAGAGAAATGAACTTCAGACCACTCCTGATTCTCACATAGCGCCTCTGCATGCCAAAAACCCTTGAAGAGTGCGACGAGGGTCCGCAACATAAAACAGCATAAGCTTATTCTGAAGATTACACTGAATTTCCAAGGTCCGCACAACTCAAAATGTACAATGTGTCCGAAAATATATTAAAATATATACAAAAACGTGCACATGAACAGAGGTCCAAACATACTCCCTAGCGAAAAAAATCCCCCATAAACGGGTGCCAAAAGCATACAAACCTGGAGGTAGTTAAATTTATTTTGAAAGCAGTCCATGGCATATTGGTAGTTGTTACTTTAAAGAGTTAATGTAAAAATTTCCAAGGTCAACAGTCTTGGAATAACCATAATCATCGCTAAAAGACGTCTAGACTAAAACATCAAAGAAGGGTTTTGGCTTTCGGGCGAAGAACGAACCTCAATATCAGTCTCGTGATGTATGTATATGACCTGTCAATTAACAAAATCCCTTCCTTCCTGCTTCTTATCTAAAGGGTACCGAAAAATCATAATCTGATCTCAAACTGTGAAAAGACCTTCATGTTCAAAAAATAGGGCCAAATTAAACTAAATATCTTTTCAGTTTGCCCGCCCCTGGTTAAAATGATTATTACGATTATTGATGGTGGTTCGTCTGTCTATCACATAACGGTGACTCTTTTTGTTTCTAAATTAAATATAGAAAACTCAATCTCCCTCGTGGAAGATTTCGGGTTTCATTTTCTTGACACTTTGAAAATTCGATAATTATTTACCTATGTCTGCTTCCAAAGTTCCATCAAAACCTGAGTTGTTATTTTTCCTAAAGCCTTGAAAATATATTTATTAGGATAACAGAAACCAGTATTTCTCCAAAAAAAATACGGAATGGTAGGGAAGTTTGTTTATTACAATAACACCTTCAACTGCAATGATTAAATACCGAGTTAAGAGTTTAAATGTATTTCTCCAACGTTATACTTGCAAAAAACTTCATTTCGATGTCATTTTTTGTCCACAATATCTCATCATGAACTTGGAATAGAATTTCAAAGTATTCCTGTCAAGTGGCGAAAAGTTTATTACTAGTTGCAAAGATTTCTTTCCCTTTTAATTACTGATGTCCCTGGCCCCATTAATATTCCTAGAACAGAGTTGCGAAAATCATAATCCCTATTATTGAAACAGCGTCTTATTACAGGGGTAAGATTTATGGTGCACTGAATGGGAGCAAGTAGGTAATTAGGATACTGGGGAATCTCGCATTAAACAATGGTGTTTATAACGTCCTCTAATCAATTAATTATCTTACCCCTTGTTTTGGGACTTCTATATCCGGTAGGTTTCCAGTTATGAACATTGCACTATGATGTCATTGCCAGTGGTGATATTTTAAATATATTTATTTAATTCTGGTCCCCAGAAGAAGTTTTAGACACTAGTGATGCAATTATTATAATTACCAGATTTTTGCCTTCTACTATTGGAACCATTACTTTATTAATTACATAAAATTATTCATCTTTTCTTTGTAATCCCCTTTTCGGTCAAACAAGATTTTTCTTCCGATTACAGTAGTGCGATTTTCTCCTTTTAGTGGTCGAATTGTGTGATAGATATTCTCGCTACCTTACTTCTCGCGACCTTACTTCCGGTGTTCCAACCTGCTCGATAGCTACATCCGTTTAGAGCGCCACTTGACAGATGTGATATACATTTTTTTTAATGAGAATTGATAGCCTTTCTCGCCTGAACACTCAAGGCGAGCAGGCTGTTTTTCGTATCGGAATTTATCATTGCCATTTTTGACCCTTATGTCTAATTACCGTCTGATTGTGTCGTTGCAGTATTAATCAAATTAAATAGAATGTATATTTTCTAAAACTATGGGCCATTTCGTCTATAAACGTTGTGTGATGAAGTAGTGTGTTGACACGAGTGTTTCTATTTAAGATGGCTTAAGTTATTTATCATTTACCTAAGGTCCTTCTGTGGGACAGAATTCCTTCTATGGGGTAAAATTCCTTCTGTGGGACAGAATTCCTTCTATAGGATAGAATTCCTTCTGTGTGGTAGAATTTCACGCCGACCTAGCTAATCCCGCCGTCAGTTAGCCATACCGAGGCCCTTTTTTGTCAGGGTGACGCAACCACATGGTGGAGACCTACTTCCAGAGAGCGCCAGTGTCTTCAACTCGGCCAGAATCAAGTAAAATCGATTTTAATTTATTTAAGTGCCTTAATTACCGTATATAGCTTACCGGTATATATCATTTTAATTAATGAATGTATAATCAAATGACTGTGGGTCGCTTGCTTAAATTACCGTGTATTTCTTACCGGTGTGTATCATTTTAATTCATGAATATATAATTAAATGATTGTAGGTCATTTGCCTAAATTACCGTGTGTTTCTTACCGTTATGTATCATTTTAATTAATCAATATATAATCAAATGATTGTAGGTCATTTGCCTAAATTAACGTGTATTTCTTACCGGCATATATCATTTAAATTAATGAATATATAATCAAATCATTGTAGGCGATTTGCCTAAATTACCGTGTATTTCTTACCGTTGTGTATCATTTTAATTAATCAATATATAATCAAATGATTGTAGGTCATTTGCCTAAATTACCGTATATTTCTTATCCTTATGTCACATTTAATTAATAGATATATAATCAAATGATTGTAGGTCATTTGCCTAAATTACCGTGTATTTCTTACTGCTATGTATCACTTTGGTATTTCAGATGCTGCATGAAGGCTTTATGGATGATACCTGTATTATGAATAGAATGATTTGCACTCTTTGCTGCTTCCAGACTCTTTCCACTTCTATTGCCAAGGGAGTTTTTCCAGGGTATTTTTTTTGCTGATACTGTTATTTGTTGATATTGCTACGTCTATTAGATATGTGGTATTTTTCTTTTTATCTAATAATGTAAGATCTGGGTTGAGATAGAGTATAAAACTTAGAGGTAGAAGAGCAGGCAGAATTAGAGCGGGTAGATCCACAGTACCGTCCATAATGTGCTGCGTTACCAAATTATTGAAAAAAGACGGCCTTCGATCAGAAAGTTCATTTGCCGCATGTAGACTTATAAAAAACATATGACAGCGTACCTTTGAATACCTTTTGGGAAGCATTAGAGAAGACCCACGTCCATTATGGTATTATAAAAGCAATGAAGAAATTATATGAAGGTATAATTGCCAAAGTGAAAATGAAAGAAATACTATCGCAAGGTTTCACAGTTAGTAAGGGACTTAAACAGGGATGATGTCTATCACCAATGCTATTCAAGGTTTACTTAGAACAAGCCCTCAAAATATGGAAGATAAAAACACTATATACACGTTATGCTTTGCCGTAAATGATATTAGCACTAGAAAAATATCGGAAATGGAGACTTGAACTGAACAAATCTGTATTGGAAGGGAAGGATAAAACATAATACTGGAGGATTCACGAACTATACAATACTGTTCTGAATATAAATATCTGCGCATTAAAATAGCCAGCGATTAGATGAAGCCATAAAAGAAAGGAACATACAAGGCAGGAAAGCCTGAATGAAGAGAATATTATGGGACCAGAATATATCAAGAGAAATAAAAGCAGGATTTACAATTTACATTATCAAAAGTGTTATAAGTAACTTATGGCAGTGAAGTATAGCATATAAATGAGAAAACAGGAAAAATATTAAGAGCTACAGAGATGGGTTTATGGAGAAGGGCTGCTGGAAGATCAAGAAGATAGAAAGTTGTGAGGCGCTTTGGTTGGGTTCAGCTTGCATCAGTATCAGACGGTTAATTTTACCCATTAGTTATGATATCCAATGGTTATTTCTCGGGCGCCACCCTTTGGATTAACGTGGTAAAGGGCCCAAGGTGCAACGCGCAGCTTATTACAGTTGAGAAACGCAAACCAGGTGTATATTGCGCATGACAGTACTGGTTGCCGGCTGCCTTTGAAGCGTTGTTTGTTACTCAAACAACGCTTTGAAGCTTTCTTAAAACTAGCAGGATGGGAACCAGAAAGAAAACAAACAATTTCAAAAACAAACCTGATACTGCATCTCTATTGCCAACTTGAAACACAAATCACGATTTATTCAATGCCCTGATGAAATGAAATGAAACCTATGCTGACCTAATGTATTTAAAGAATAACCAAAGGATTATCATGAATGCCCTTATGAAACTGATGCTAACCTGGTATGGGGGGTATGGTATGCGTAAAATAACAGTAGGGACATATGAATATAGAATATGAATAACGCCGCGGTATCAAATGGTACTGCAACGACGAAGCTACCCTACGGTACCCGCGAGTCCAATCACCAAGCAAAATAGCGAGTCCAAATCACCAGGTAAAGAAACGATCTGCGGAGACATGAAACGATAGCAGTAAGGATCGAATGTTAATGGTATTGTAGGATGATAACGGTACAATGGATACGGTGCGACATGACGAGGCTTTCTGCATGGATGATAGACAATTCCCGAAATGCGCGTGCGCGAATACGTCACTGCTTTTCGGTCGTACTTCGCTACTACGATTCTATGCCTTCGTGGTAGCGGTAAGCAAGGTAAGGAACAGAGGTAGGTAGGTAGGTTTGTGTGAGTGAGAGAGAGAAGTAAGTAAAGACGATACTGATCGGAACGGACCTAGCATCAGCTCTGGAAGAGAGAGAAAGAAGGATTGGCCGGAACGGATCTAGCGCCAATCCTTGAAGTAAGAGAGAGAGAGAGAGAGATAGATAGAGAGAGAGAGAGAGAGAGAGAGAGAGGGTACAGATGAGACTGGTCGGAACGGAACAGTCTCGGAAAGAGAGAGAAAGTTGGGTTGACTGGAACGAACCTAGCGCACACCCCAGAAGTAAGAGAGAAAGAGAGATGTACAGATGAGGCTGGTCGGAACGGGCCTGGCACCAGCCTCGAGTGAAAGAGAGTGTAGTGTGAGTAGGAGAGAGATTATGTTATCTACATAACCTATGCAGTAGCAGCGAAGGCGGGCAAGACAGGCGGCGGCGATGGCGGTCTTCATGGCGGCGATGGCGGTCTTCATGGCGGCGACCTGCAAGAAGCAGCGTGGGTCTGGTTTCAGCTGGGCGGCTTACATTAGCGGTATTGGCAGCGGTCTTCAGAGGAGTGGTCTGGTCGGCTCGCTGCTGCTTCGAGAACCCGGATGGATGCTGCCCGTTCAGCGCGACGCGGCCCGGTTTTGTTAACTCGGCTCGTAACCGTACTTATTGTTGCCCGTACCACATCAGAGGACTTTAGAGTTGCGCGCGCATCATTGTTGACAAAACTGTCTAATATTACACTTCACGCATGGCCCTCCGCTCGCTACAGGGCGCAACTAACAGAAACTAACCAAAACTAACCAAAGGCATGCCCAAAATAAAAAAAAAACTTTTTACACATAATATTAAAAATAATAAAACATGTCTTGTCACTACTGGAATCGAACCTCGGCCACCGTATCGCAGACTAAGCATCCAACCACTGAGCTACGAGACCAGTTGACAGCAACTCGCTAGACCCTAAAGAGATGGTGTTTGTCAACAATGTAATGCGCGCGCGATTCTGAAGCCCTCTGATGTGGTACGGGAAACGTCTACTGCTGGCCAATAGAACGCGCACGATTCATAGCAAGTGGCGGCCATTTTCACGGCTTTTCGCGACGAAATACTTTATAAAACTGGATACAGCGTATCTACATTAGATTTCTACGATGTCAATAGCCCCTAGAATAAGAGAGTTAAAACCTAGAGTGCATACCATGCCCCAAAAATATGGTAACTTCGTTACAAAGTAACAAAGGAAAGAATCAGAGAAATAATAAACGTGAAACGTGAAACGTGAAACACACAATGGCAGAACACATTATGATATGGTCACGTACAAAGGATGCCAGAAGAAAAATTGTCAAAATAAATTTTAAAATGGTCACCATTTGGAAGAAGAAAAATGGGAAGGTCCAGGAAAAGTTGGAGAGAAGGCATAGAAAAAGAGATACGAGTACGAGAACTAGCAGATTATTTATGGGCCGATAGAAATGAGTGGAGGTCAGGTGACCGAAAGCGTCGCAGAACGCTATAGACCGATATGTATATATTATATGAGATCTGGTCTTTTGTGTGGTGTAGTTTTAACAATGTGTATGATTATATCGTAGTACATTTGGAACCCATTATACCGTTTAGTTATAATATTGTGCTTCTACTGACATTAACGCTAATGCCTGGTATATAAATCTCACTGCTATATTGTGTCTTTCTGTGTATGCTGTGCCCGTTACTAAGTTGCATCCTCCTATTACATGTGCAATTGTTTCCTGGTGTTAATGGTATTTCCTACATAGGTCTCTTTTTTTTTCATAATGTATTTTTGGTAGTTCTTGGTTGCTATTTCCTGGTCCTGTATCGTTAATATGAAGCTTTCTGTTTCTGGATAAAGATGCCCTTTCTGTAGCACCTCAGTTATCGAGGAAGAATCAAGTGTCCTAGTCCATCCCCATTCACGCCGGCATCCAGGCCGGGGGCAACCGGATGTGCCTGTGAGATCATTTCTGTCTGTGCCTGCAGATATAGCTGTCATCTTATATTCGTTTGCGATAGCCGACGCCCTTAAGAGAGCGCATGCTCGGTACCTTGGAGAGCCCAAAGATATAGTAGCACCAACCCAAACCCAACAGAATACCATGACCATTTCCAATGATTAAGTTTCTAATGCAAAAATACCAGCATGTTTTCGTATCGTTGGTTAACGCTATACCAACCAAACCATTTTTATTTGTTGATGATCAAGACATATAATTAACTTTCGATTATGGTGAAATAATTATTGATTATAGATTAATCAATTATGCAACTGATTTTCTTCTTAAGTACCATGTCCTTCTAGAACGTTGGTCACCAACAAGGCTATATTAACTCTGTCGACGGCAAGTCTGAACAGGGAGCTTGAGTTGAGTTTATACCAGTCACGTAGATTCTTGAGCCATGATGCTTTTCTGCGGCCCGGCTTTCTTTTACCAGAATTTTTTTCCTGCGTGGTGTTCTGTAGTAATCGGTATTTTTCGCCTCTCAGTTTCCTCCTTTGATGGTCGTAAGAATTTCGGTGGATTTATTTAGTCGGAGTATTACCACGTTGGATACTTTTTCCGTCCATGAAACTTTTAATATTTTCCTGTAAGCTCACATCTCAAAGGCTTCAAGTCGTCTTTCTTCGTACGTGTTTATAGTCCAGGCTTCCATACCGTACAGCAGGGTGGAGAAGACATAACATCTGAGAAGTCGGTTCTTAGAGTTAACTTCAGATCTCTACAGCACAAGACCCTACTCATGTTTATAAATGCTGCTCGAGCCTGCTCAATCCTCGATTTCACTTCAGTTTGACTATCCGCGCTGATAGTTATTATGCTGCCTAGATATTTTATTTGGTTTACTTGCTTCAATAGTTCACCCCCAGCTGTTATGTTAGCTATGATATTAGGTTGCTTGCTAATTACTAATACTTTTGTCTTTTTTGCATTTAATCCGAGTACGGCCATTGCGCATTTTTCCATGACTGCATCCAGTATCCGCTGTAAATCCTCCCGACTGGATGCCAACAGTACCGTATCGTCTGCGTAGCGAAGGTTGTTTATGATTTCGCCATTTATAATAATTGCCGGCTTGTATATCAGTTAGTGCTTCCCCAAATATTCTTTCAGAGTATACATTCAAGAGCAACGGCGATAAGATGCAACCTTGCCTTACTCCACGTTTGATCTTTACTTCCGGTGTATCATCACCATCTATTCTAATCACCGAAGTTTGGTTCCAATATAAATTTTCAATTATCCTAGTATCCCTTCCGTCCAGTCCTATATGGTCTAAAGTCTCTACCAATACATCATGTTTGACCCTGTCGAATGCCTTTGGGAAGTCTATGAAGCATGCATAGACATCAACTGACATGTCACTACTTCTTTGAGGCAGGACATTTATCCCAAATAGAGCCTCTCTTGTGCCGAAGCCATTGCGGAACTCAAATTGCGATTCGTTTAAGTATTCCTCCCACTTGGAATAGATCCTGCCATGAATAATTTTGAGAAATATTTTTAGTAAGTGATTCATTAAGCTGATTGTTCTATAATCCGCACACGTCTTGGCAGTTATCTTCTTTGGCAAGGTGACAAATATGGATCTAAGCCAATCGCTTGGTAACTTTCGACTGGTGTATATTTTATTGAATAATTCTGTAGCGGGTTAGAAGAAAGGGGAAGACTTTTCTCCACAAGTGGAGAAAAGTCTTCCCCCTTCTTCTAACCCGCTATAATAGCAACTCCACTTCAAGAATGGACTTCTACTTACGAATAATTCTGTTATCACTTTTAATGCTTCAGTGTTATCGATTAGTTTATATATTTCGCTGGGAATCTCGTCAGGTCCTACTGCTTTATGGTTTTTAGAACATTTTATGGCATATTCCACTTCAGTAAATGTAATTAGAGGTCCTTCATACTTTGTTAATTTCGGTGGCGTTATTGGTCTATCATCTTCAAATAAATTTCTGATGTACTTTTCCCACTCCTTTAATTTTTCTTCTTTTTGATGAATCACCTTTCCACTTTCGTCGTAGAGTATACCCGATCCTCTGCTTGTTCTGAATTTACCTGTAGCCTTTTTGACTCTCTTATGTATGAAGCAGTCATATGCAGCTTCCAGAGTTTCTATTTCTTTGCATTCGTTGGACAGGTGTGCTGTTTTCGCGTCTCGGATTTTCTGCCTTATTACTTTCTGGATACTTTTGTACGCCTGTTTGTTGTTCTTAAGAATTCTGCGCTCTACCATCAATCCTATTATTTCGTTCGTCATCCAGGATTTCATTTTAGGTTGGACTTTCCCCTTCAGGTTTTTGCAGCAGATTTCCCTTATCGATGTTTTCATTTTCCTCCATTGGGCATCTATGTCTATTTGTTCGCTAGGATTTTCAGTTATAAGATATTCATTTAGTTGAGTACGGACTAAGTCTTTGGTAGATTCTTCACTTAATAATGTTAGGTCAATGTTGTTTTGACGTTGTTTTTTCAAAGGTTTTCTTGAGCCGTATGTGGATTATCGCTACTACGGGGTTGTGATCAGACCCAATGCCTGCGCCTGGGTATGTTTTAGCAGATTTTACACTATTTCTGTAACGTTGTTTAACTAGGATATAATCGATTTGGTTCCTTACAATGTTGTATTCTGTCTCTGCTCCTGACAGCCATGTATATAGTCTCCCCGGATGTAATTTGAAGAAGGTGTTCGATACAATGAGATCATTCTCCTGGCAGAATTGAATGAGCCGATCATTCCTAGAGCTTCCCATAGCTTCCCACTATATTTTGACATTGTCCAGTTCCAATATGCACTGATGATCGATAAATTTGCTAAAATTGCTAAATTCTGAATGTATTCTTTGCAGAAGGCTGGGCAGTGGCATTAAAAATGTCTCTTACGAAGAAATAATAAGTTATTAATATTTTAACTACGTGCGATGAAATTTGATATTAGCGAGCCAATTTATTTCAACTGAAGTTCCTAAAAAACATTGCCTAACTTACCAAATAGTGCCCAAGCACATCGCCTCCTGTAAGTAATAGACTTTTAAACTCTAAGTATCTAGACGCTTTATCAGGCGAAGAAATGCAGATAAAATATAAAAATTAATTTAAGTTAGAGGCACAGATATTCATCTTAAAGTGTAAACCTAGAAAGTTTCCGACATGAAATGAAACTTTTGACTTTATATTGCCCCTTAACGTACCATCTTAAAATTCTACTTGGAGCCAGTTAAAAAAGTTCACTTTAAGTTTATGCCAGCCGACGAACATTTAAGCGATCACATCTTCATATCTAATAGCTGATATCTTTTTCATGTCAGGCATAGTTTTAAATTATTGTTGTGATGGCTAAAAATGGGGAACGTAAGAAGGCTTGACAGCAAATGATTCAAATTTATTGTAGAGAAAACTCGTTCCAGTTCCTGGTAGCATTCATAGCATTACCTTATGTTAGGGTAAAATAAATGCTAATTTTAGAGAATCTTTGGATTTTTGGTATCGTTTGTCGAATGCAGTTTTGTGCATCTTTCACTTTTTCATCCATGCCCATATACATTAAATTTATGAGCTTTTTTCAAATACTAGCGCGGGTAGTCTGAAAACACGGGATAATTATTTTTAGTTAACACTTAATAATGTATTCAATGGTGATGCTACATTTCACATCAATATTCCTCGAGCCTAGAGCAGAATTTCGGATAATCATTACCTCCATTATTGAAATAGAGTCTTATTACAAGGCAAGATTTATGATGCACCAAATGCGAGCAAGTAGGTAATTACGGATAGTGGGAAATTCCCCCTTTAAAACAAAGAGGTTGGTTACATCTCAATTAATTATCCTTAGTATAAGATTCGTCGGTAAATTTGTACATGTACCGGACGCTTCTACTTAGTTTATATTTTATTTAATTCCAAATACGTTCCCATGACTAAAAACATATGAATTCAATGTTTCGTTACAAGCAAATCTTAAAACTATATATAAAATATAAATTAGAAAAAAGATAGAAAATTTGTGCATATATTTTTTAATTCAAAAAAATTTTAATTGATAAAATTCCATCTACGAAAATGTCATAGCTTAGTGGGAGGTAAAATAAAAGTGTAAAAAATATTTCTTTCTTTTTCTTCTTTTTTTAAATGCTGAGGTCTTGACAAAAGTTGGGTCCAACGTTATCAGGGAGGTGGCATGTGTTAACTACTAAGATGCACAAACTACTAAATAACTACCACCCTATTCTAAGTTTGAACTTATACTTGAAAAATATTATGTAATCATACAAGGCAAACTTATAAATAACACAGCGAGCAACGCAAACAATAATGAGCCTTGACTCGAAATGGTCAGCAGATTTTATGATGTTAATTCTAGAGCGGTCTATAAGTCCCCCAGACTTTGACTCACACTGTTCATCCAGTGCTCATATACATTAAATTGTGGGGGCCCTCTGGATGTCCTAAACCTGTAATCGAACCTTAATCTAGTGGTCAGATCCCGTTAGTGGAAAGGCCATCTCTGAATTAAGTCCCCCAAATCTAAAATTTTACTCCATGGCCCTTATGCATCAACTTGTGCGGTCCCCCCTGTGTGAGTTGTAAATTCGAAGCCCTAAGTTAAAGTAATTTCAGAATTGAATCTCTCAAGTATTTAAAGTGAATTAAATCTCTAGTGAATACAAGATAAACTAGTCTGCCGTTAAAACACTAAATAGTTGCCCACATTAAATAGTCAAAGCTAACCAAACACACAATTCTTAGAAAATTTATTATAAACAGTGGCCAAGACTTACAAAACAATGATTCAAAGAAAACCTCAACCAAGGAGGCATCCGCTCATAGTGATGGGGTAAAGTGTAAATTCATTAAGTCTTTGACAAATATACATTGTTATTGTATTGTCTTCTTTATCATCTATTTTTACCTGGAGCAGACCGATTCAATTTGAGGTCCATAACCCCCACGCCATAAAAGTGTAACAATATTAGATGATACTTTATTTTTAATCTTAATTCGGCTCTGCTAAGTCCGTATCACGTTTCATATCAGTAAAGATATCATGATACCAGGCATTTTTTACTCGATACTACGATCAATATCGATAGTTATGTCTGGCAATCACAATCATGCTCCCTAACGTAAAATATATAACCATTTTAACAAATAATGTCATTAATTACTGCGGGTCAACACGGAAATCAGAACCATAAAACTAAACTTCTGGGAAAGGTTTACCTCCGAAATGGAGCACGACCTATACGGAGCACAAAGGAAGGTATGGGGAATGCTAAAAAGAAGGAAACTCGAAATCGTGGAATATACACAAACACTACAAATTGATGAACTCCAATGGAAAACCTACTTTTAACAACTGTACACAGATATACCCGAAGAGGAAAACAGAAACGAGATTGAAGAAGAAGGCGAAGAAGCTGAAGAACCTCCCGAAATTTCCGAAAAAATGACGATGGAACAGACTGTAAAAGTACTATATTATATGTACAATTTACCAATAAATTGAGTATATGAGTATATGAGTAAAAACAGAAAAGCACCCGGACTGGATGAGATACCAAACGAGTTATTGAAATATGTTGGCACCAGCTAATGACAGGACTTACAAAGTTATTTAGCAGTATAATAATAACCAAAAATGTTCCAAATGATTGGAAAAAGAGCATAACCATCCCACTATTCAAAAAATGGGACAAAAAATCCCCAGAAAACTATAGAGGCATAACCTTACTAAGCTCAGTCATGAAACTGTTCACGAAGATCATAGAAACAATAATTAGCGAACATGTAAAAATATCGGAAGAACAACAAGGGTTCAGGAAGAATCGGTCAACCATGGATGCTATCTTCATAGTAAGGCAAGTAGTGGAAAAGGCTATAGAATACGCATATATGTGCTTTATAGACCTCACCAAAGCATTTGATAGGGTGAGATTGAACGGCGTGACAGATATTCTTAAGAAAAAAACGTACCGAGAACCGTAATAGACGTCATAAGACAACTAAACCACAATACATCTAACCACATATTGGTTAACCAAAAGATGACAGAGGAAATAAAAACACCAACGAGAATCCGACAAGGAGACTCCTTAAGCCCACAACTTTTCAATCTAATAATGGATGAAATAATAAACCAGGTTAAAATCACAGAGGGAGGATATACACTCACAACAGGTGAAATCAAAATCGTCTGTTATGCCGATGATGCCCTAATTGTAGCGGAGAATGAGGACGACTTACAACGGCTTCTATACTCATTCTATGTAAAAGCAAAAATCTTCAACATGCAATTATCGACTAGAAAAACCAAAGCCCTTGTCATTTCCAAAGAACCAATGAGATGTAAACTTGCCTTGGAAAATAAAACAATAGGACAAGTCATGTCGTTCAAATACCTAGGCATACAAATCACCTCAGCCAAAATAGAACAAATGAAGTAAGAGAACAAGCCAATAAAGCCAGCCGAATCTCAAGTGCACTTCGGGACATTATCTGGAATAACACCAACATGAGCAAAAAATCAAAGATTTAAATATACAAAACCTGTGTTAGACCCATACTAACGTACGCTATAGAAACAAGAGCTGACAACAAAAGACCAAAAAATACCCTACGAACAACAGAAATGAAAATACTCAGAAACATCTCAGAACACACACTAAGAGACAGAAAAAGAAACACAGACATAAGACACGAATGTGAAGTGGAAGACATCATCAGATGAGGACGCAAACATAGAAGGGACTGGAAGAGCCACGTGGACAGGATAACAGAGGGAAGACTGGCAAGAATCGCTAGAGATGGAAGACAGCCAAAGAGATGGGTGGAGTCATGAACCTCAGCATCTCAAGAAAATTAAGTTGGAAAATACAGGCCTAAGGCCTACAATATGAGGAAGAAGAGAAGAATTACTACGGTCATATTCACTCATCTATAGAGCACTCGGAACTATCTAACTCTATTCGCTGGACGCCTAACGAGCGAGCAAATTGAGCATTTGCGGGACGCCATTGGAGTGAGGGAATGAGGAAAACAAGTAGATACTGACTCTGACTAAGCATGATCTGGAGGACAAAGAGTTTGTCCAGTTGTTCATCTATAGAGCACTCGGAGCCATCTAACGTTATTCGCTGGAAGCAAATTGAGCACCTGCGAGACGCCATTGGAGTGAGGGATTGAGGAAAACAAATAAATGCTGACTCTGACTAACCATGATCTGGAGGCAAAAAGTTTGTGACGAAATGGAAAAGGTTATCGTGTATATTAAGTCGAGATAAGGACTTTAGGATGGCAGTTCTACTAATTAGATCAAAAGCTTGGGAGAGGTCCAGATAAATGGCAGTGGCATGGTGTTTAAGTCTAAATGCGTTTTGAATGTCAATCTCGAAATCTACCAGATGATCCGTGGTCAAGCAGTTTTGTCGGAATGTCATTTATTGCCTTATTAATAGGTTATGTTTTCCGAGAAACCACTTGAGTCTGTTATTCACCATTCTCTCCATAACCTTACAAAGGTGGCTAGTTAAGGCAATGGGCCTGGGCCTGATAGATGTGTGTATAGGGACCAGGATAGAATGACACAATTTATCAAGGAATATGTTAGGTGGTCAAATAAGATTATAGATGTCTAGAAGGTGAGAGAGGCTATGGGGCGGTAAATTCCTGATCATAGGTATGTAGATTTGATCAATGCCCGGGAAGGTGTCACGGCTGATACTCAAAGCATGATGAGTTCTTTTAGAGTGAAGGGAAGATTATACGACATAGGCAATTGGGAGATATTAGAGTAGGAGGGAAGATTAAGAGAACGTAGGAAAGTGGAAGGTGATGAGGTAGTGATCAGCGAAAGATTTTGGCGATAGAAGGAGGGTCATGATACCACGTGCCGTTAATTAGGAGATCCGAAATACTATTAGTGGATTTCCCTTGGATTCTACTAATTGTATTTCACATTTCGAAACTTGTTGTAGTCGACCCGGTTGGTGAGATGTATCGATTTCATCACTCGTTGGCAGGTCTAATAGTTCTTCTGGCTCTAGCTTGGAGCCTTTTGTATGAGATGAGATTGGCTTCGGTTGAGAATAAAGATAATTATCTAAAGTCGCTGTTTATGGTGTTCTTGTAATTTTTGGGACCACCAGGCAAAGAACGGGGCAAGTTGGATTTGCGTATCGTGAGGATGAAGCGCGAAGCAGTTGAGAGAATAGCGTCTACATTCGAGGAGAGGCAGTCGGGAAGAAGGAAGAAGTTTGAGGTGAAACAGGGCTAGTTAGCTTTATTCATATTAAGGGAGGAACCGGAGGTTATTGTGGTGTCCCAGATCATTATGTCAATTAATCAAATGCTATTGAGTTTGACCTTTCTCTGCACTTTTATTCCCGCAAAGCCGTAACCTTGCTATATTCTTTATTGAGTAATTGGACAGAAACGTCCTTCTTTTCGCTAACGACCTTAAGCTTTTCTTAACTACTAACACCCTGGAGGACTATTTGATGCTCCAAAGTACCTTGACAATCTTAATCAATGGTGCGTATGGATAATATGCCTCCCCTTAACATCGGCAAAGGGAAAATTATTAAGACCTTCTCCTTGAAATATTATCCCATTCTGTTTCGTACGGTATAGTACCGTCAGTCTAGGAACGAGTTGAGATCTTTAGAGTCTTTGGCGTGTACTTTAATTCAAGACACTCTTTCAACACACATGTTCAAAAAACAATAAGAGAAGCATACATAGCGATGCTGGGATTTGTGATTAGAACGTGCTGGTATCCAACTACTGAAAGTATTGTACTATTCATGCCTATTTGAAGTATCTTGCCTGCTCATGTAATCGATCTTACTTACATTGTTACTTAGTAGGTTTGCATTTCCGTCACTTACCCAAAGGCGAAATTATTATTGGTTCCGATCATTTGCGGAGTGTTTCTTTTTCGTGTTCCTCTTATTGCTGCAAGATCCAGGGCCCTATTCTACCTGCCATCAGCAACAAATAGTCTGATGTTAAGAGAACCCATATATACTCGTAGTATCTGTGTCCAGCTATATATTTTTCATATGTCAGTTCTCATCTCAGCTTGGAGAACTTAATTTTGTACAATTTGTGTTTTGAATTTGTATTGTATAATTATAACCATTAACTAGCACAAGTAGGTAAATATTGTTGTCTGCTTATTTATTTGTATTTGTATTTTTCGCTTATATTGCTTAAATAAATTAATAAATACATATAACCTGGTAAATACATATCTCATTATTATACAACTAAAACCATCATAAAACTTAAATACTTTACAAGTCTTTTCAAGCAGAAGACAAACATATGCATAAATTAATTTCTAGAGATGGAGATTTTAAGATGAATGTAAAGGTGTTGATCTCAGATGGCAAAAAGTAAACCTAGAAACTTTCTTTGAAATACAACTTTTGACTTTATATTGCTTTTTAACGTTCCGTGTTGATAATTCTCTCAAAGCAAGTTAAAAACTTCATTTTAAGTTTAGTCGAAAGGTGCAGGACTTCGAGATAAATTCAGTGGTGTTATGTAGTCTGCAGAACTTGATCCAGACTCTTCAAATACAAGTTTTTAAATATAATCCTTATTTCGAGCACACCCACAATATATAGTACGCGAAAATAAGTTTTGGATATTAATATTAGAACTCTGCTAAATACGTTCTTCGATTATGATTTAGGATATCATAAATGTATTGAATGCCTTCGTTTTAATATAAAGTTTCTTTTTTGATATGCTAATATTATGGGTACCTCTTTTAAGAATATATTTATCATCATTTAAATTGCCAATCTGTTAAATTGTTATCTGTTTCTTTGGGCTCTGACGGTTTTCCCATCAATCTATCCAATTTCAAGTGTTCCTGCGTTCGAGCTTAGCTGCGCTGCTGGATCGTTGTCAGTTTGGTGTGCTTGATGTCTGACTCTAAGTCATCTCCCAGGTACGAACATTCACAAAAACTATCATACAAAAATAATCAATGTTATCCTCACTGCACAGTTGGAATTTTATGCAAGGGAATTTTGTACCATGAAGGTTTAACCAATTTCTGTCAGGGCCTCTGGTATCTCGATCTCCTCCTGATCACGCGTCCACACGCAGGAACGCTCCAGATGCCTAATAGGAATCGACCTATCACTATACGGTTAACTGAACGTTCAACCTATAAAGACACAGGCCAATTTGCTAGTGCCAGATAATTAGTCAATGTTCTCACGGAAGACAATATAAATTGAAGGGGATCCTTTCTAAGGTTGTCATACCTCTATTGATAGGGCAATTTGTCAAAATTCTAGACCTGTTTCTACTCTGCAACGATCAACAGTACAAAATATCGAAACCCGGCTCATTTCAGATAGTACATCCAGAACTTAAACCTGAATCCTTCCCTGTAACACCTAAATCCCTTTGAATTGATGCCTTATCGTTTTTTTTAAAGAGAAAAGTAAGAAGTAGTCGATTTGCTTTATTTTTCCTTTTTTCCCTGTAAATGAAATAAGCATATTTTATATTCGTTATTTATGGGCGAAGATAAATCAAACCCAAAAAATATACAAGAATATCTTGTGGCACTAACTGCTTTAGAAACCTTTATAAAAATCAGGGCGCCAAAACGGAAATAAATCTTTGGCACAGCGAAGTGTAAAGAAAGCAATAATTTTTAATAAAATACTGTGTTTTCGTTGAAGGTTCTCTTTGGCGTATGAGTTAGAAATATTTTATTATTTCTTATTAATATTCCGTGAAGATACCAAATTTATATCTCGTACTGCGACAACGGAAAGTATAAATTGCTTGATACTTTGACATGTGTTGAGGGATTTTTGTTTACGGAGCAAATAATAGAATAGGACATTTCACCTCAAATCATGATTACTTTAAATGTAGAAAATATAGCGAGGAAGTCGACAAATATTTTCTATATTTGACATTTTCTGCCATGCTTTACAAATATTTATATTTTATTGCGCGGGTGTTTTTTGCTTAAAAATACAAAGAAAATAAGGCAAAAATAGAATTTTCTTATAACAAAATATCTGCGATTAATAAAACTTACAAATCGATTTAAGAACATTTTTCTTAAATCAAATTTATTCCGCATATGAATTCCGCATTAAAATGACTATGATGGTCCTACCATTGGTTAAATTTAAAAACTATTTAGATAAAATCATACGCATGCCCTCTCCATAAATATGACTTCAATACGGTAAGAGGTATGCACGTACAGACTATATACACTGACTTGCAAAAAAGGTGACCACCCCTAAAATCTTAATCCGTTTGGATTCGTTCATAACTTTTGAACAACTTGCTCGATCAAGCTAATCTTTATTTAATTTGGCGATCCAGACCATATACCGGATGTATCGATAATATGACGTCTATTAGGTTTTAGTCAAAATGACAAAGTGGGGATTTTTAATTAATTTGAAACTACCACATAATTATCACCCAGCCAGAGCTGTAAATTTTTTTGAGTGTATACCCAGCTACTTTATACCTTCTTCACCAAGGAGTTATAGAAATTATGCTTATATTTTGTAAAGTCCTGCTGCTTATTTGAATGCAATTTCTACTTCTTCTGTCATAATGTCCAGTTCCATATTTTGGTTTTGGAGTATTGTTTTTATGATTAATTAATTTCCTTCTTTAAATGATGACTTTCTTCCCTCGTCTACCGAATTTTTATGTTTTCCTTTATTTCGCCTTCCAGCCGTTTCTTTTACTTTACTTTTTCATGTTATTTTATTTTGTTTAATAGATTACTGTTAATTTTGTTAATTTTCTATGAATATTAGATAGTAAGCTATTTAATGGGAATATTTGTCTAATCAGATGAAAGTGTCGCTATTCTAACAATTGAAAACAAATTGAAAATATGTTGTTGGGCATTAGTGCAAATGGTTTGAGTGTTTTTATGTAGTGCCTCTCTAGAATGCCTACAAACTTGTATAAGGAAACTTTTTTCTATCTTTTCTAGAACACCACATACCGTTGGGATACCTCATATTTATATACAAAAAAATGGGCTAAATAACAACGAACCGAAGTTCTAATATGTAAAATTCATTTCAAAAGATGCAGTGGGGAAGGGTGGAATATGCTTCATGATTTCAACCTCAGTAGAAATCCAATTTCTCTATCTCGCTCGACCGGGAAATCTCCTACTTTCAAAGATAAACTAAATAATTATGTTTAGGTAGTGGTGAAGAAAAATCATCGATAATATCAGAAGGTAGTTTGGTCCAAGGACTTCTTATCTTCAAAATTATTAACATAATAGGTAGGTACACATCAAAGACACAACATCATATGTGTTACGATAATTCAATATTCGCCAGATCACTGTACGTCATCATAGACAGAATCCAAATAATCATATAATAGGTGGAGTCTTGGTCTGAGCTAACATCTGTGAAAGTAGTAATAATAAGTCAACCAAATTCTCCTATAAAAATGTACATTTATCGTGGTAGTGTCAGGGGGTAGCACCTTAATTGCCCCTCATTCCAAATGATATAATAGCACAACAATTTACCACCCAGGTGAAGTGACAAACCCAGTACCTACTTACTTAAATGGGCAAAATATTAAAAACAAAATTCTCCTCATAGGATAGTCTTTGGGATTTTTGAGCAGATCAAGCCTTTAACCACTTTTCAGTAGTCGAAGTAGGTACGTTAAGCTTAACTAGAAGTTAAAATGATAGGTGGACTGGAAGATAAAAGGAAGAAGGAGGGGGTGAAGCTAAACCGTTGGATGATAAGTATATTATCCGAGACATCGGTTCTCCGAAGGCAGTTGCTGATAATTTTATAATATAAATTTAAAAGCGCTTCAAAGTTACGGTTAAAATCTATACGAATCATCGAATAACGAATATAGCAAGGAGCATCAACTATAATTCTCGCTGGTTGCTGCTTTATTTCGAACTTGCTAAATCATTAGGTGCTGGTCTTGGAGCAGGTACTCCAAGTCACAACACCAACCATTAACACTGATCTTATAGTAATGGGTAAATTGCTGTAAATTGGCGAATTACTATACTAATGCATGACCGACCATTCGCGGTCCATGCCAAATTTTTGTCGAAAATTGAACCCAGATATTGTTTGATTTATTGATTAATCCAAGGGATAAACCTCTTAGAAACCTTCAGGTGGATATCCAGAACTGTGAAGTGCTTGTGTTTAATTTGATTTTTCAGTTGCGCATCCAAAGTTGCAGAAAATTGATATTGCATTGAATTTTATTTATAATATTACTCAGGTATCTGCGTGGAAAGATCAGAGCAGTATCATCTGCAAATCAACAAGTTTTGGAATTTCGTGAGTAAAAATATAGAAAAGGCATGGGGATATTGAGAAATCTTGAAGAACCCCCGCTTGAATGAGTCTTGAATTTGATTCGACGCCATCAATGTAGACCAAAAAAGTTCTGCACGAAAGGAATGATTCGACTAACAACAAGACCTGTCTCGCAGCTCCTAGTCTGATTAGCTTGATTATAAAGCCTTTATGTCAGACCTTATCGCCTGTATGGTACCCCACTGCCCTACCGCAGCCTTAGAGATAATGCTGAACATGCCTCCTATTCATCTCAGTGTGAAGAGGGAGGCGATTATCAGTGCTCACAGGCTATTTCAACTAGGCAAACTGAAGCCTGGAGATTTGACTGGTCACCTGCGCATATTTGAAGAAATAAAACTGGAAAATTCCACAAACCAAGTGCCCATATGACGGTTATGTTGGACCTAGATGTCCCATTCGCAGTTGTTATTGATGACCGCCAATCATGGGAGAATAAAAAACTACCTCAGGCCGACAACGCTTCGCTATGGTACACAGATGGTTCAAAACTCGCGAAAGGAGTAGGATTGGGCATTTCAGGTCCAAACTGTAAGCTTTCCAAACCACTAGGCAAATATATGACCATCTTCCAAGCGGAAGAGAAATATGTGCAGATGAGTGTCTCACACAAGGACTTCACAGAAAGCACTTGTACATATTCTCAGATAGCCAGGCGGCTCTAAGAGCTCTAAAGGCTTTCAAGTGCGTGTCAAAGCTAGTCTGGGAATGTAAGCAAGCCCTAAAACTATAATTAGCAACAAGCAACCAGGTAACTTTAATGTGGGTTCCTGGCCATAGAGGCAACGAAAAAGTAGACCGCCTTGCGAAATAAGGAGCTGGAACACCATATTATGGTCCAGAGTCCTACTGTGGCTTTATGAAGAGCCACATTACCGAAGAACTAAAGAAATGGGAAAAAGACCAACTGTCGTCCTACTGGAGAAACACTCCAGGACTAAGACAGGCAAAAAGGTTTATCAGTATCACTGTCTCTGCGAAAAGAGCAGAACAGCTTTTAGATATGAACAGAGCAGATATTAGAACTGTCGCCGGACTGCTCACTGGACACACAAATTAAGTTGTAAAGTCATGCACAAAATATCTGTAAAGATAGCAGCACTGGGCGGCTGAACCAGCCGAAACGACTGCCTAGCCATCTACATGTACATCTACATGGCACCCCTACACTGAAACCTTTCAGAATATTGGTAACCAGCCTGGTCGATTGACAGACCATACAATGGCCAGCCTTAAACCTAAACTGCTCCAATGGAAGCACCTTTTTGCCAATAATGGGGTTTCCAGATGGAAAAGATTACCTTTTTGGAATTTTGGAGAGGTTAAAGAGAAGGGTCGGCAACTCGTAGGAAGTTACGAATTAGTATGATTATGGCTTTTTTCCACATAGACGGAAAATAACAAAGATCAAAAAGCTTCCCCGAACAATTCAACATTTTCCTCCGCCAACGTGTCTGACACTATTAACAGTACAAAGTTGGAATTGGGGCTGACCTTCCTTTTGATTGTAATTTTGTCATTTTGTAGACACTATTCTCTTCAATTGAAAGAGTTTCAACCTTTTTCTCCCAACTTTGATCTATTAACTCTGCCAACTCTCTGCTCTTATTGGCAGCGACATAAGCTTGCCTATTAGTGTCTGGATCATCAGTTTTGAAAACTTTCCGTTTCAGCTTGTTATTTTGCCCGATTCTTTCCCTCGTTGCATTGTTTAATTGGCCATATTTTGAGTGCCTGGTAAAGTTGGTTACACTGGATAGGGCAATCGCATTGGAAATGTCTCCTCTAGGACTTGGGGACCATGCATGAAAATATTTTAAAACCTGAACCAGTTGTAATATGTATTTGAAATAAGGGATCGGCCTTTATCTGATGGATTGCTGTATTCCAGCAATGTCGTATATGACTAAAAGTGAGATCATAAGAGCGATGAACTTAGACCCTCTGTCTACATTTTTGCAGACCAAGATATCTAGCTTTTCCGACAGACCCGCACATAAATGCGTGTGGCTATCTGGGGCTACGCCACCATAACTGAACTTAGAAGTGGAATTGTGAAGTACCGTACCACTGACATTCAATATCCGGCAGCCCCAAATTCTAGATTTTGCATTTTGGTCGCCACCAATTAAGGTGGGTTTAGGACAATTCTGCCTATTGACTGATCAATTACGAAAAAAACTCGCTTCGTCACAAAAACAAATCCAATACACAAAATGTGATTTAGTGGCAATTAATTCATCTGCGACATCTTCAATCATGAAGCTGGATTTTAGAAGAATGAAGCTTATTTGTATTTTTCATCAACTATTAATTTTCTGGCGCGTGTGACTTCAGCAACAGCCTGAATTAAACGATGTGGTTACATAACATTGGATCCAGAACTTAAACATGGAATTCCTAAGTTTTAAAGTAGGAGGACCAGATCGTGGTACATCTTTAAAGCTATAATTCGTCACAAATTTGAAATATATACATTTTTATAGCGTAGACAGTACTTCTAAAAAGTAAAAATTAATTCGATGTAATAAAACCAACTCTGATTTCTTTAACTGCAGCAACAAGAAATTGTTGTTAAATTCATGATATTGTGCGTATCGGCGAATTCTTAATCAAATTAGGCATAATTTTAAATTTACGAAACCCTTAACGTATTTAAGGACATAAACATTTAACAATTTCTGAAGTGCCTGTTATACTGGCACATTATTAATAAAGAGAAACATGTTCATCACTCAATGAAAATAACCAAATAAAAAAAAATTAAGAAACATAACTTTATTATTATAATGTCCTTGGCCCCAGGAGCAGACAATCCACTTTAATATTATAGACGTCTCAATCCCACTCACTATCCACTATAAATAATAGGATATTCCCGATTATAGGTCATTTCTGAAGCATGCCTTGGAATACATTGTTAGTATAATCTCATAAATAGAAACTGCAAAACGTCCTCCAGTGCCGGGTGGCCTTTTATTACCGCTAAACTCATGAAATATTTATGAATATGTTGAAAAATATAACGGTTTGGGTTATTCCGGTGTAAAGGATCCCAGCGAGATGCGGAGAAATATTTTTCCAAGTGTTTTGTCACTCTTGTACTCGAAATATAATGGTCCATTGTCAAACTTTCATTTGTATTTCAGTTTCTTATTGTGTCCTAATTTTGTTGGAACATGGATATCAACTTCTAACATTACGAGTATAGAGCGTATAGCGTCATTAAATTTGCCAAGTTTTCATAAAATAGTATATACTGCGGCTAAACCGCATACATAAAAGTTGTGATCCATTCAGAATGTCTGACTTCTTTTAAAGTTTACTAAATTGTTCATTATACATAATAACATAACAGATAAGAAGAATTAATTTTTGTGTATCAAATTGTTACCTTTTTCTCCACTTTATGTTTTAAATTCGCCTCAAATTCAACCAGAAGACAATAGAACCTCCTCCGCCCTGGTACCAAGGTGTAAAGTGCATAAATGTAATTAAGTGACCACGTTGTCAAAAGCGAGAAAAATTAAAATTAATTAAAAAGATCCCTCGTCAACTCCGTCTCCCCTTAAACGAATATTAGAGCGTGCAATAAAGCATCTTACGGATATCGATCCTGCCACGATGAAAAAGAGAGCGGCTAAATCACGAGTCGACTGCGGCCAACGACATAAAAAAAACCCACAACTATGTCCAAAAATACGGGAAAGAGTGATACTTCGCTAACATACGCAAAAAAGCAAAAGTTTGAAGTAAACACTGAAAAAACCGACCTTCAGGTGACCCCTATGGAAACCTCAGCCACGACGCCGACCCAACTCGACCCGATAGCTCCACCCCCCTTAAATAGTGAGACCACTCCCACCGGCAACACCAACCCGCCCCCGTTAGAAGTCGAATTCAAGGTACCTTACAAGACGGTGCCTTTTAAACGTAACATTAGAACGGTTTACCTGGACGTGGGTGGCGACCCAACCTCCCAAAGGACGCCAATAACTGGAATACCCACAGAAAACAGGTTTCAGCCGCTGAGCGAAACCGAGGACGACGCTGCATCGATCTCGACGGAACAGGAGACCATAACTGCGGTCAGGAGATCCACCCGGGTCACCCCGAGACCGAAGCAACCACTGAAAACAAAAACTACCCTGCCTCCCCCCATTGTTATCAAAGGGGGACCCAGGAATCACAAAGAGTTTGTGACCAATCCCAAAGCAGCTAACGTTACCGATTACAAACTGAAATATACTCGGAACTCGATAATCGTCTTCTGCAATTTGACCAAAGATTGGCAAAACCTAAAACGTATGTTTGATAACGATAATATAGAGTATCATTCATACGCGGAGAAGTTACAGAAAACGCACGCCTTTGTATTAAAGGGCTTAGACGGCGATATTCTCCCTCAAGAAGTGAGAAATGCACTCATCGACGAGTATGACCTCAAAATAAAAGAAGTTCACGGCATAAAAAAGACAAAAAATCCATTGTACTTTGTTGTTTTTGAATCCACTGTTACATTAAAGCACCTAAACCAGAAATGCAGATATCTAATGTCTATACGGATATCATGGGAATATCGTCGAAACGAAAAAGGTGTCATGCAATGCAAGCGTTGTCAGAGGCATGGGCATGCTCTGACATATTGCCGCAGGGGATGCAGGTGCTTGAAATGCGCGGGACCTCATCAAATCACTGATTGCACAAGTAATGACATCAAGTGCGTAAACTGTGCGAGGGAGAACATCGGTCTATTGACGTACAATGTCCGGTGTATCTCTTTAAAATGGCACAGATTCAGCAGCGAACCCAGGTAACCCAAGGAAACCAGCCCAAGAAGACCTGCATGCCAGCACCGCAGCCTGCAAGACCAGCATGGCAACAAAATGCCCCGCTTAGACGGACTACCAGTGTAAGTAGTGTAAATAATGCAAACGAAAATATAAATAATGTAAATACCAACGAAAACGTAAGTACAGGCACTCAATCAATAGGCCCATCAGGCGATTTTCAAAAACTCAATCGAATTGTACATAAAATCAACTCATTAGTAAATATCCCTCAACTCATTCAGGCAATGGAAGATTATGCTAATCTCCTAGAAGC